>OMLF01037714.1:0-14077 GCA_900302615.1 Holocentrus rufus | reverse complement strand
GTGTGTGTGTGTGTGTGTGTGTGTGTGTGTATATATATATATATATATATATATATATATATATATATATATAAAACGTAATGTTAGAATTACTTCAAAGGACCTCAGTAGCCACACTACAGTATCAAAAAAAAAAAAAAAATTGATCGGACGGCTACTTTAACATTTTGAAACACTGGTAAAGGGAACTCATATCACTATATTTAACTGTAACCACAAATTATATTTCAACATGACTGTCAGTAACACAGTACATTTTATAATATTCTCTCCAATGCTCTGTCAGGAATTTTGTATTTTGTACTAAAAAGCAACTTTTCCACTTTGTTTTCCCTTTTTTGTCTGCTTGCTATGTGATGTGCAGATTTTAATGTGTTTTAAAACGATTATTAAGTTGTTTGAAATGTATTGCTAACCAAATGTCACTTACAGGTCAATAAAGAATTGAACTGAATTGAACTGAACCGATAAATCGATTGATTGTAACTGGTGAGCACTTCCCTTTTATGTTTGTTATATATTTGAAATATGATGCCTACGCATGATCGAAATTGCAAAGACATTTGGTCCATATTGACTGTGGAATCACTCTGTGATGTGCTGTGTGTTCAAAATGACACTTACCTTTAGGTGAGGAAGGCTTGTTGACTTTGAATACAACTGAGGCGTAATTTACCTCTCCGTCCATCGCTCCAACCGAACAGCTGCTGTCTGTCCAACTGGCTGCGTGGCTTCAAGTTAGAGAAGTTAGACTGTATTTAAAAAAAAAAAAAAACACCTTCCAGCCTGACACCAGAAGTGGTTCATTTCCCTTTGCTCAGTCTATCGGCCTCAGTGATAAAATGAGCAACTTCCTCTATTTGCAATGACTGCGTGAGAAACTAATTTGCATCAGTGGCTCTGTGAGCGCACATCTTCATTTCTGACTTCTAGTTGTTTTTACGGCAGCGTGCACAGGCTTTCCTCTGGTAATGAAAGGTGATGTGATATAGTGAGTGTGATATAGTGTCCATGTGTTTGCACATTATCTGGTTATGTTGCTTGTTACAGTATATGAGGAGCTAAAGTCAGTGTGGCTTTCAAGTGTGTGGCGCAACAATTGCTCAATACTTGTAAATGTAACAAATCCACCTGCAGGCTGCACCATCAGCATATTCTCACATTTACACCTGAAGAACGCAGCAGGATGAGCTGCTCATGTGTGCGCACTGCTACTAATGAAGAGGGCATTATGAACACAGCACAATTATCAATACATGATCAATATAATCTTTAATATGCTTATGCTTTGTTTAGCTAAGATTTATACAGATTTGCTCTCTGATACATGCCATTATGAGCAATTATGTAGCAAATTTTGACTCTGATATTCACTATTAGGAGATTTTAACGTATTTAACGACATAAAAGACAATCTTTTATTTCCCAGTGTTGTCATTTTTAACTTTTTCTTACTTGAAAAACAAATATGGCAAAATAATCTGAGAGTCACAAAGTAATCAGAATAGACTACTGAGTTTGAGTGACACCTTGGAAAATATTAATGATTACAGTTTTGATGATGTATTTATTTATTTATTTATTTATTTTTTTTTTTTTGTTTTTACATTTTTGAAGTTGTGTCGCCTACACGACCCTGGCACCAAGTATCTACAAATTGATAAATTTTATCTCTGGTGTAAATGAGATTCATGTATTAGTGGTTTAATGGGAGCACATCAGTCTAGATCATAGTAACTCAATTCATTAGCTCCAGCTACTATAACTGAATATTTCGTGTATAACTTTTTTTTTTTTTTTTTTAAGTAATTAGACTTTTACTTCAGTGTAAACTGACAAACTGTGTTTCCATTCCCAGTGAAAAGTCAGTCAGAGAAGCGGAATCTGTCTTTACTTTGTTTGTCGCATTTCTCATTTTTCCACTTCAAAGAATCCAGTTTGAACTCTGTGCTCTCGTCCTTTTAGAATGACATGGAAAAGATCACATGGGCCGCTGTTCTCTTTTCTAAAAACTAACTTTTACTACCACTGATGAAGATCCATGCTGGAGCAAAACTTCATCACAGTAAAATGGCCAAAAAAGAGTGTGTGTTTTATCTTTTTGGTGAGAGTCACACAGGAACAGGCATCATTAACACTGACAGAGTGTGATTAAAAAAACAGCCAGTGAAGATGAGATAAGCTGTGTTTGTTATCCGTTGCATTACAGCTGCAGGTAAAAATACCCAAACAGTACATAGGACAGTGACTTCTTCTGAAGTGCTGGACAGTGCTGATATTGAAGCAGCTGACAGCAGGATTTTATTCTTCTTATTCACGATGCTTAAATTTTCATGCCAAAAAATGGAAGTGTTCCGTGTTTACCATGGAGATGTGTTTTGTTCTTGTTGCAGCCACTGAAACACTAAAACTCAGTCTGACAAAATCCTTGTAGTGTGACCCCTCCATTAAGTGGTGGGGAAAATCTGGGACACTTTACATATTTTTTAATAAACCAATTAAATGAAAAAATTCAAAATACAAAGAAATTAAGTTGCATTTAAGGTTTTAGATAATGTAGCTGTGACCTCATCAAGACTACTGATGTCATATTTCTCTCAAAATCAACAGTTACTGATGCATGTATGATAAATGCTATTAATAAAAAATCTAAATTGTTTACACATTTCTACCCATGCATTGATGTTTTAGCGAGCTCAGCTGACATAGTCCTGTGATCTGTGTCACTTTTTAAACTTGGCTGAAAGCAAACTATTGCAATGCTGAGAGACGCCCACCAGAGGGAGGTGGAGAGGTCAAAATCGAACACTCCCTTGCATTATTGCCAATGGACTACTTTCAGTGATAGGCCTGTAGAATACAGGCAGAGAGTCTGACACGCCTGATTCAGATTTCATTATTATTGGTAAAGTTTTGGTTTGAAAATTCAGCTTTTGCTCTGCAGTGTCTGTGATCCTTTCACTCTCCTGATGTGTTGTACTGTACATAGAGTCGATTAGTCTCTGATTCTGGTTACTTTCCAGGAGTGGTGGGGAGAAGTGCATCTTGCTGCATGGCCCTGCACCTCCTGCACCTCCTGCACCTTCACAACTATTAGCCAAATTGGGAAAGAGGGTTGTGAACCTAAAAACCTTAAGCCTTAAAAACCTTAACATTAAGCCTTGCTGTTGCGTGTTGTCGGCTAATGTTAGCAAGCTAGCTACATCTACAGAAAGAAGTAAGTTCAGTAGCGGACTGGAGACACCGAGAGTCAAGAAGATTTTATATTACTGAGCTCCAACTGCTGCAGGCAGAGGAAAGTGGAGCAGCTTTCCTCCAGTCCAGACAGCAGCAGGTGAATCCTTGTCCAGGCTAGCTGCCTGCCTGGTGTAATACATCCTTGGTTGTAGGCAACTAAGTTAACTGAGCCACTTGAGAACCTTGTAATGTAAACACTACGACACTGCTCACCCCTTTGTTTTTTACTGTTGACGGTGTTATGGTGGCAGATCTACAAGCCCCAGGTGTCCATCTGCAGCCTGCAGCTAGTGCAAAACACGCCCCCACAGTGCAACACACACCCACATGGGTACAAGAAGCGCCCACACCAGATCAAGAAATGCCAACTTATGTCAGAAACGCCCACCCTGCTGAGGTTAAGGTTAGAGTAAGTGATGGGTGTGGGCGTGTCTTGTAGGCTGCAGCTGGACCTTTCTTCTACAAGTTACACAATAAGTGGACCTCCACAAGGGAATTCCCTTCCCCTTCATGAGTTCTTCACATCTGTACAGCTCATTTCGTCAATAGATGAGCGCCTCCTACTGGATGATCCCTTACAAAAATGATGAGGATCACTATGTAATAATCTAAAGAAGTTCTATATTTCACTGTTAAAATCAGTGCATTTTACTGCCAAGGTCTTCTCAGCCATGCAAGAGTTAACCTTGCAAAGTTACTCACTGCCTTCCTCTGCCTTCTCTCATCCTTTCCACCCTTCCATGTTGTCTCTCCTTCCGTATCTTCACTCCTCTCTCTCTCTCTGTCAGTCCTTCCTCCTGCAGTCTCCTCCCTCTTCCCTCCTCCCCTCCTGTCTGTCTGCCCAGCCCCTTCATTAACTCCAGTATGAAAGGGGAGCCTTTTACTGGCAGCCACACTACAAGAGACACAGAGCCTCACAGGAGCTCAACACACACACCCCCACACACATACACACATACACACACACACAAACACTCATACACATTCACACACACGCTGGGCGAGGCGTGGAGAGACAGAGAATTACACTTGGCTCCCAAATCCTACTCTACCTTCTACTGAGTGAGGTGCAACTTTGCCAAATCTTCCGGTCCTTTTTCCTGACATGGAGCTCCACAGCATGCATAAACCTTTCCATCATATCCACCTGGGCGAAGAGAGGCACCAGATGTTAAACCTGAACCAGCGCCTGGAGAGCTACCTTGGCCGAGTCAAGTTCCTGGAGGAGGAGAACGTGCAGCTCCACAGGGAGATCCAGGCTCTGAGACGCACCAACCAGGGAACCACATCGCACAGGAAGGGCCTGGAGAAAGAGCTGCGGCAGGCGAGGCTGGAGGTGGACGCGGCCTGGAGGGAGAAGGACCGGACGGAGCTGGAGGTCCAGATTCTGGCTGAAGAGCACCACGCCTTGGGCCTGCAGAGGCAGAGGGTGGCGGAGGCCATGGTGGAGGCCAAAGTGAAGCTGGATGAAAGCAAGAAGGAGATGGAGAAGGAGCAGAGGGCGCAGATCTGGCTGAGGGAGAAGGTCAACCAGCTGGAGAAGGAGATACAGCTCCTGACACACACCCATGAAGACGACATGGCCCACTTGGAAACCACCTTGACCCACGCCAGACCCGCGATGCCACCCACAATAACCCGGATGAGCAACCAGATGCCGAACCTCCTCCAGCTGGGACAGGAGTACACCCAGAGGGCCAGCAGGGCCTGGCAGGAGGCGTCAGAGGCCTACCAGGGCCAGGTGGATCGTCTGGAAGAGTCTCTGAACCAGACCAGGGGCCACTTGAACCAGCTGGGCCAGGAGAAGAGCGAGAGCCAGCTGAAGCTCCAAGCCCTGCAGAAGGAGATCAGCTCGGCCCAGCAGGTCAGGCTGCACCTGGAGAAGAGCACGGCCCAGCAGAGAGACAGACACAGCCTGGAGATTCAGCAGCTGCAGGTAAGAGCAGAGCGTCCATGTCTGCTGTGGTGAGACAGATCATGCATACGTTTTTGTTTGGTGTCATTTTGTCAGCAACTTGGATTGGCTGCATGTTTTCAACATCGTCTCAAGCAGTAAACTCAGCATATATAGCACAGTTCTTTTACTCCATAGAAAAGTACTTTCATTTGCTTGAATTACTTTGCACATCTCTTTCAAAATATCTAAAGCATCTGACTTCATTGTTCCTCTCTGCTCACATGCTTGATGTTGTTGACTCTGTTTACAGTTTTTTGTCCTATTTTATTGTACTTATTGAATTTGTGTCTTATTTTAACAAACTAACCAACTTATTTTAACCAACTTTTGAAGCTGAAGGCAAAAGGTTGGCAGTTCTATTCTATTCTATTCTATTCTGGGAAACTTCTGTCGCATATAAAAATCTACCAAACAAGGTCAACATCTATTGCTCGTGAAATGGGCAATCAGTCACAATGTTTGACACCTTAGTCGTAGCTCCATGTGACACAAATAGACACTGTCAGAAATAACACATTGATAAAACATGAAGTAATGTTGACACTTGATAATCTGATGCAATGATGCCTCTGTTTCTGCAAGACTCAGATCAATAAGAAAAAAATGTGTCAAATTTAACATTTCCAGACTTAGGTTTCATCTTAAAGGACTTACATCACATGAAGACCTTTTCCCCCAATTTTTGACTATTTGTTCTTTCCTTCCTCCCTAACCAATATACACAGCCTTTAATGGCACGTCTAAATTTGTGAGCTATTCGCCTGAGCTCTCCGCCCTCATTTCATATTCTGATGCAATGAAAACATGTGGGTCTTAAAAGGATTGGGGGACTACATATTTATAGGTTGGGGCTGATGGAATTAGCTCTGGGTCACAGTGAGGTCTGAAAGGTCAGCCAGCCACATAAAGCACTTTCAAGGACAATGCTGGTTGCTCTGGTGTGGTCCTGCATGACTTGCAACAAGTTTCTAGGAACTGCAGAGTAATTTACTAGTCCAGTATTTACCCACCGGTGGATTTTGTTTATACTGGGCAGCTCCAAAGTGTGAAGTTTTGCAAATCTATGTGAAGCATCATCAGAAATCTCTCAGGAGACAGATACAGATAAAATAAGGTACTAATTTTCTTTAACAGACCCAACTCTATCACGTCTAATGTTTTCCTAGCCATAGCAACAGTTATATTTATCCAGCCCCTGGTGCATAATGAAACAGGCCTACACAGTTTGTTTTCGTAACTGATCCTTTTAAAGCTTTTCCTCTTCCTGTTTCCTGTTTGGCAGGAGGTCTTGCAGGGCCTGGAGGTGGAGAGGGACGAGCTGGGCCAGCACATTGATCGTCTTGTCCTGGACAACCGAAGCCTGTTGCAGCTGAAGATGACTCTAGGCCTGGAGGTCGCCACGTACAGGTACAGAACACATCAGCTGCTGTTACAGGGCAAACAAAATCGGTTTATTGAGCACCTGGTTTGTCATGAAATGCGTCACAGAAATCCAAGGACACCAATACAGACAAAAGCCAGTGATTCCAAGATATGAGACCAATTCATTTGGTGAAACAGTCACCATATCTGCCCTCTTTACATTTGTAGTTGCACATATTTATATGAATTTGAAATTCTTTGGCCACCAATTAATATTGGTTGGAGTTCATTCCAAAATGCTATATATCCAAAAGCCAAGCCAAGCTTGAATAGCATCAGTCAGAATTTCAAAAACACATTTATTTTTAACCATAAAAGAGAACTAGGTTGTAGGCAAATGTCTTAAGATAACTCTTAACTTTAATGGTAATGAATAAAAGCTATTATTTTAGAATAGCTGATAATTTTTCTCTCCCAAGGGACACAAATGATCAAAGCTGTTTGATCAGTTCAGGAATACTGTATAGTAGTGTTTATATCACATTTGTATCAAAAATGATCTTGTGATTAATTAATCTGCCAAAAATTAGCATTCAGATATGCCCATTGATGCATTATTGCATATACGGGACACAGATTTTGAAATGAAATGGCAGATTTGACATATAACAGTACAGAACAAGCCTAAGAACTTAACAGAGAAAAGTTTTATCTGTGTCTTTATTTTTGACAGTTTATAATAGGGTGCCTTTTCAGGAGTGTAATACCTTTAATGTCAGTTTGCAGTAGAAACTCTGCCACTCTGGCTTCACAGACTGGTGTAAAAGTATTGAGACTTTGTCAGGATGATCTAGCCTGTTTGATGTCAGACAGCTATGGGACAAAAAATTGTTTGAACATGCTAAAAGAGAACTGTGGCACCCACATATTTTTGATGTTTGTTAGAAGCCCTGTCATTCAGAACACTGGTGTAGTAACTTTTTTTTAAAGTATTTCCCTAATCCAATCTTCAAACATCCTAAGTTTATATCTTTATTGATGATATGAACCAAAAATATAAGGCCAGTTTACTTTAGGCTACACAAAGATCAGCTCTGTTTCACATAAGAGGGCAAAACATCTGATTTTGTGGACATTTTGCACAGTTTTATGTGAATGAAGCCCTGAGAATATTCTCTAACTGCAAATGAAAAGCTGGGTGAAACACCAATGCATCTAGACATGCATCAACCATGTCAACACCGATTTGCACGATTAGTTAACCCATTCAAGCACTGCTTCTCACTAACAACCCAGACATCTCCCTCCTCCCAGTCAGAGAGGCTGACAAAACAGATCTGTCGTTGTCATTGAAAATACAGCTTCTGCTGTCTTGGGCAGAGTAACTTATCCATTATAGAGCTCAATAGTGGCGTCTCCTTTCTCCTTCTGCCCCCTCCTCAAAATATTGACCCTCACTCTTCACCAGTTTATGAGCTATGGGAGTCTAGAGTAACAGGAGTAGGGGATGGGTGGGGAGAGCGAAAACCTAAAGGACAAATTTCAATGTCATTCACTACACATCAGGCCATTCATATGCCTGGATGTACTGTTTTTTAAATGTTTATTATATTTTAAATCAAACAGGATCATACAACAGACAAAAGAATGAGTTAATTTGCTAAGCGTGAAGCTAATTATACATGTGTGCTGGAGTGGACGCTGAGGTCCACATCTGAGAAAGAAAACAGTGGTATTAGTGCTGCATGGGCTATTCATAATATCAGCTGCCGCTGTGTGCGCGTGCATGTGTGCATGAGTGTGTGTGTGTGTGTGTGTGAGAGGAATTGACGGTAGAGGTTTTGCCCTGCAGATGGCTCCTCAATAGTCATGCCATTCCACCATTACCATAACAAGAGGCGTCAGTCTGCTCCTGCTGTTCAAGAGCAACAAAAGTGGCTTCTCACTCCTCTTCCCACCCACTGCTCTGTGTGCAGCATCATGTCGGCATTCCAAGTCCGAAATTTCACAATAGTCGAGGTATTGTGCCACAACTGTGCAATTTCAAAAAGTGAAAAACACCCATTTCTCTTGTCATCTCTCTTTGCAGAGCTTTACTGGACAATGAAAGCCTCAGGGGAGACATGTCTTCAGTAAATCAGCCAAGAAACATTTACATCACAGGTAATTATGTTAAACAACATAAATCAGCACCATGTTATGGTGAGTTCACTGCTTGTGTCTAGGATTACAATATGTCACATACATCCTCTCCCTTATTACCATTCCTCCTGCTAAATTATAAATTCCCTTTTGTAAGTGTATAATTTCACTAATAACCACAAGCCCCTCATTGTGGGGTCTTGTCTTAGTACAGTTTGTAATAATCACATTAGTCTAAGTGTGTGTGTGTCGGGGGGGTCCTTGGCTAAGGGGGCTGAGCTAGGCACTTTGTGTATGGTAATTCAAGCTACCTAAGATGGTCCCCAAAGGTTATTGAGCCATATGGCTGTGCTTTCCGGTAACTTAGACCATTGGGAGAGGAAATGTTGATCAATATCTCCCCATTAGTGTCTAACCCCCACTGAGGTATTCTAATATCCCATGTATGCTAATAATGCCTTAGGGAGGTGGTTTGCAGTATCTCTGTCATGCTAAGATAACTGCAGATGCTTTGAAACTGTATTCAAAGCTCTCTAAAAGCAATATAAATTTAATACTATTTAGGAGTATTTAGGAGATATCAGTGCTGCGTATTATTTGTACAGTAGAGCTTGGTCCATTGCATATTCATGAGCTCTCTCCATGCCATCCACAGATGCATTTTCCAGTCCTCGAGGGGTTAAGGACAATTACCAGAGCCAGCTGTCTACTAGCCACAAGACCACTCTGTCATCTGTTCACAGTGTAAAAGGCAGATCCAAACCAGCAGTAACAACTACACCATCAATCTGGACTAGAAGACCTGTAGCCCTCAGTGAAACTCCAGTCAATTCTTGGAAAACTGGTGAGAATCAGATTAATGAAGACACAACAAAAACTACAAAGTCAACAACTTGGTCAACACCTTACCCCAAAGTTCTGCAGAACGGAGCTGTTGAACACTTCAGACCGCAGGATGTTCATGAGGAAGTCACCTACGCTGAGCCTCTCTCTCCTCCTAATGAGCAAGAGCCTCTTGTTGAATCTCTGGTTCCATCAAGCCATAAGGAAACAACTGCAGAGGGTAGGGAAGGTACGGAGGATGGGGGCATTCTTGATTCTGGATGTCCTGTGGAGGAACCAGTTGTGGAGTCAGCTGTCAGTTATCAAGTTGAATCTAAACTCAGCAGTGAACAACCATTCAACAATGAAGTTAGCCAGCATCAGCATACCACAGAGAATCTTACACCTTACCATATCCTAATGACAGAAGAGTCCTTTGGTCTGTCGGATGAATCTGATAAAGATGTGCGTCTTGAAGTGCCTGCTGAAAAAGAGGACATGTCTGAGCCACATGCTCCAGTTGATGCATGGGTGGAGAAAGAATTAATGACAATGGGCGAAGAAGCTGAGCATGCACAAGAAGAAACCTCAGATTCTGAAACTGAGGCAGTGCTCGAACCAACGCCTGGGTCCACCACAGGCAGTCCAGCTTCTGAGCATGGACCTGATGAAAGCATGTTTAACCAATTGTCAGAGGTCAGCCAAGAGGAACGCATGTCAAATGATGATGCAGGACCGATCAGCCAACAAACAGGGGGTTCCATGGTGAGAACACACGAAAAAGAGTTTGAGGATAAGTTGTACCCTGATGGAGAAGAGATGGATACCTGGGACAGTGTGATAGAAAGAAAAGTTGATCTGAGGAAAGATGATGGCATGAAAAGGGATGAAACTGAAACCCAACACGCTGAACCAGAGGAGGACATATCAGCAAGGGAACCGGAGTATGAAAAGAAAGAAATAAGGGAAGAAGTTGCCTCCATTGTTCAGCATGATAACAACATGGCTTCTTCACCGTTGGACACAAACATAAATGACGATGGACAGCACGCTCTTTTAGACCAAGAGCATGCACAGCTTCCTGGCAGAGGTGAAGAAAACGATGAAGAGGAAGATTCTCAAAATGTCTCGGTGTCATGGAGGACCGAGCTGGAAAGTGACAGCTATGCTCAGGATAACACGCTTGCTGACACACGACCTCTGATTCGATACAAGAGTGATGAGACTGATGCTAACACTCAGGCATCACACATGGAGGAGAGCGAGTCCAGTGAAGGTGAAGAGGATAAGAAGGTCGGAGAGACAGGAACTGGCATCTTGAGTGAAAGCAAGTCAAAGAGATCTGGAACTATGGAAGATCTGTGTGAAGAGGTTGAAGGGGAAGTATTGGATGAGGAATATGATCTGGGATATACTCATACTGAGGACAGGGATGTTAGCCTTGGTGTGGCTAAGAGTGAGCATGTTATGCTGGAGAGTGACAAGGAAAGTGAGGACGTTGAAATGATTGCGAAAGCCATTGAAGGACATTCTGATGAAGAAACGGAACAGTTTACCAAAAAGGTGGAACCCATGGTACTCTTGGATGTAGATGACAATGAGGATTTGGAGAGTGTGGACAGGCTTGTGGAGCAGGAGTTGGAAAGCTTATCCACATTTACTTACAGTGCACACTTTGCCCAGCAGCAGGCCAGTGAGAGTGAGGTTGTGCAAAATCTGCAAGCCATGTCTGTCAAGGAATTGACACAGCAAGAACAGGCCGTCGCAACAAGAGGAGAGGACATACTTTCCGATGCAGAGCCTGAGGTTGCAGTCCTCCACAAACTTACATCTTCCACTATAGAATACGATCAGCCACATGAGCACCCATATTTCAGTGTTGCTTCAGTAGCAATGCCTCACACTGAAGAAGAGGTCAAGCAAAAAGAACAAGGAATTAAAGATGCGGCAGAGAAGAAAGAGGAAGAAGATGAACACAATCTGTCAATGGTGACTCATGCTGATATGACAGAAGATCATTCCGTCTGTAGTGGCCTGAACAGCAGGCCTGAGAGTCAAATCAACAACTCAGATATGGAAGAATCCAACATCTCAGAGGATGAGTCCCCCAATGCTAGTCTGTACTCTCAGCCAATCTCCACAGTGCATGTAACAGCAAATGAGGAAACCCCGTTGGATGTGGTGAAAGAGGCGGTGTCTGTGGAAGTTTCCAGTGCTGGACTAGAATATACCATGGAGGAAGTGGCAGACTCTCAGGCATTTCCTGAAGGTCCAGAAACAACCGAATGGGAAATACTAGAGAATCCAGTTGAAGACTTAGAAAGCAGAGGTCAGAACGAAGATGATCAAATATGTGACACTGCATCTCAGTCAGCTCAAAGCTGTTTTCATGATGAAGGCAGTATTCATCAAGGTGCTGTAATACAGAAAGAGGAGTCTCCTGAGATTTCTCCTGACAGCCTACCAGCCGAGGAAGACATATTTGTGGTTCAGGACTCAACAGACCCTTTGAATACCAATGGAAAGGACAAGGGCCTCCATGGCTTCTTCAGCTCTGGTGTAAGCAATGACCCCTGGGCTTCCTCCTTGGAGACAGGTGCCACTTATCTACCAGATGATCCATATAATGAAGCAGCTGAGCAATCCAATCAGAATCTAGGCTTTGATGACAACCTAGTTTGGGGGAATCTGGAAAACTCAAATGTGGCAAATGGGAACTCCAAGATGGATACTGACTCCTCGAACACACTGGTTGGTCAGAGAGAAGGGGAACAGAAGCCTTCAGAGGTGAAGCAGTCGTTACATAGATATGCCAATGAGGGAGAGTCAGTCCATTCTGAGGATTCTGAAGATGAGGGTGAATCCTGGTCGTCTGGGGAGGAATAGGTTTACAAAACAGTGAGAATTTAGTGATTAGAGTTAAAGAATAAAAAACAGACATCATCAGTATTAGTGAAAGGAAAATACAATTCTGTTGGATAATGCATTTGTTACGAAAACCAAAGTTGTGCCTTGGTGCGCACCCCAGTGATGCTAACCGCCAGTGTGCCAATAATTTCTAAAGACACTGAGCATTTTCCTTGTCCTTACACTGGCATATTTTACTAACCATGCCATTTTCTTGTGTCCTAATTATTCTAATCATTCATTCTTGGTGTGCACATTACAGAAGAAAGTTTGAGACTGATGCATGAGGGAATGGCATGATGACAGAACAAAGGGTGACATTTGAAAGTCAAAGCATTCATTGATCACAGCCTAATCTGATTGTACTGATTGTTGGAAATCAATGAAACCTAGTATTCCCTATGTAGGAGCTGCTACTTCACAGTGCATAAAAACAGCTAGTTATTCTCGTAGTGAGTTAGCCCATATCACTGGACTACATGTGCATGTTTTACATGTATGCAGAAATAACAGTTTTAAAAGGTTTTGTTTATGTTAAATAAAGATAACATGTAGTCACTGGAATTTGTAAACCATGTTATGTTTATATTTGCTTTGTAGGAATCAAACTGATTTATTTTCATCAAGTGTAATTCTGCCTTGGTACCATTTTGGTTCAGAATAAAGTGTAGATTCAGGATAAACTCAGTGTCTCACATTTTCTGTCTTGTTTGCATGCACAGTGAACATGTTTTTGCATCAAAGGCCTCACAACAGAGACAGAACCAATGTAGGTACAAACAGTTTGCTAAAGAATCACTGTGATCAGCATAAAATACATCATTATAATTGTGAAGGAAACCATTACAGATTGTACTTGTCCAAAGAGAAGCTGGATAAGAGTGAGACCTATTGATCACTAATCAAGGCCCGTTCCAGTACATAACGTTTTCAGGCCAGAGTTTTTGTTTCGGACAAATTGGCACTAGTCCTCCTGGTAGCATTTGTTAGCAATGGAATTTGCTGGCAAGTCAATGAGGTATGAAGCCATTAGTCTCTCGTTACATTAGAGTCATACAAGACCTTTCATTCTGATGTACAATTAGTTCAACTATAGGGGTGTGTGGGCTGGATTTTGCAATAGTACTACGGGAAAGTGGTGCCACTTTGTCATTGTCAAAAATGATACTGCTGAAAACTTTTTGAATGTCCAAAGAAAAGGCTTAGTTTAGTTTAGTCAGTTGTAAAGAGGGCGGCTTGGTGAGTGATGTGATCAATAGGACGTCTTCTACAATCCAGAATTTTTTTTTAGAGGGGGAGCTTTGTTAGTGATCAATAAAACAGGCTTCAAAAACCTCTGAACCCTTCTTCAGATCAGAATACAGTTGAGTCCTGAAGACAAGGTCAAGAAACCAGCTGCCTGCTGCCGACCAGCAACATCCATCTCTGTTTCCTCGGGGGTTTGCATTAAGGAAGACCCACCGGCTCTATGCGTGTGTGTGTGTGTGTGTGTGTGTGTGTGTAGGAGGGATTGGCCTGCCTGGACTTGGCAGCATCCCAGTTTCGCTGCCCTCAAAGCAGCAAGCTAACAAAGCAGCACAGGGGCCCTCCACAGCAAATAACCATCCCACGGGAAGGCCAAGGAAAAAGTCCGAAGCAGCGAACAATGGG
>OMLF01037707.1:4025-24569 GCA_900302615.1 Holocentrus rufus | reverse complement strand
CTCTCCTCACGTCAGCCTCTCCTTCTGTTTATCCTCCTTTCTTATCTTTTCTCTTCATGTCATTGTTGCTCTGTCTCTCTATATCTGCTGTCTTTCTCTCTTACTGCTTTCGCGATGTCTTGACTGCACTGGAAGATTAACACACACACACACAGACACACACACAAACACAGATACATACACACATTCCTCCTCCAAACCCCTTGACTCCTAACACCCTTGACACATCAGTCTATCACTCTTGCTCCAATAACACAGTCTGTTGAACAAAACCACACACTGTGTGATTCTACATTGTCAATACACACACTGACTTGATGCTTAACATATGTACAGAAATATGTATTGTCGATCAGTTATTGTGTGTCTTGCACTATCCCCGGGCCCTGAACGCAACGTCCTGTTGTCCCTGTACTTTGTGTGCTGGTATTTTTTTCTTAATGTTACAAAACTCAACATGTGGCTGCAACAACTGCACTTGAAAAACAAAATGTGATTCTGATTCTTTGTTCTGTGACTGTTGCTGTTATTTATAAGGTTTGACTTTACTACTCTGTGGTTGAGTGGTTGTGTTTATCATCACATCTTGTTATTTGGGAGCTGATTAGGTGATGATTTAGAGGTCAGGGGGCAAAGAGACCTGGTCACCTCAATCATATTTTTGTTCATCTGGAGTCAGACCTGTCCCAAATTTGCTGGAACAGGTTTGACATACCACATAACACATTTAATATAAAAACACATACAAACAAAGGAGCACACACAGGTGCTTTGTTATGAAGGGAGTGGTTTTTCTGCTCTCTAAGGCTAAACCTGTATCAAAAAATATGTGAAAGATATGAGTGTATATCAGTTTTATTTTGAAATTAGATCAATTATTTATTTTTTTTATTTTTAACTCCTATGAAATGATTAATAGCATGAATGGCTCTTTAAAAAGGGACTGTACTTTTAGTAGGTCCTTACTGTAAATGACAAAGCATTTCTACAGACCAGATGCTCTACATTTTAGGGATCTGTATTTTTAGAATGATGAATGTTTGGTCATGTTTTTTTCCCCGAGTATGTATATATATCACATTTTGGTATAATGAGCCCTTCATGCGGTTGTGGGAAACAGAAATAAAAGCTGGTGTAAGGTGCCATATAGAGTGCTATGGTCAATGAATCAGTGAAAATGGGCAACACAAGCTGTGCTCCCCAGGCAGCGAGCAGCTTCCTCTGTCTTCTCAGGAAAACTGAAACAAGAGCTAAAACAAAATAGATTAAGAATGGCAAACAAAAATAAAGTCAGGGCAATCTTGAGTTGCAGTCTTCCATGTTAAGTGGTACACGCTCTTTCAACCATGAAACCCTGTACTCTTTTGACCAACAAGCAAACTCTCTCACTTTTGTCTTCTACTGAATTGACTGTCAGTCTGGAAGCTTTCCAAAGAGTAGGTAAGGAGGAGCGCTGACAGGAAATGTTTCTAGCTTGGAAATTTCTCTAGCTCTGTTTGTGGTTCAGATGAGCTCGACTGTGCAGGTCAGACTCCGTGCTTTGTTTGTAAAAGAAATGGACAAGATGTCAAGATACAGCTGAGGTCGGTTCAGGTTGGTGAGAAACGTGTGGCATCTCTTGTTGTTTTGCAGATGATGGTGTTCTTTTGGCTTCATCAGACTGTGATCTCCAGTGTCTGCCGTCTGTCACCAGCGAATCCGGATTGACGCTCAGTGCCTACAAATCTGAGACCATGGCGCTTTCACAGAAAAACTGGTCTGTCCCATTCAGAAGGGGAGTGAACAACTGCACCAAATAGAGGAGTTCAGGTATCTTAGGGCCTAGTTCACAAGTGAAGCCAAGAGGGATTGTGAGATTGACTAGTTAGATGCAGTGGCTACAGTAATGCAGGTGTTATATTGGACTTTGGTGGTGAAGATGGAGCTGAGCCACAAAGCAAAGCACAAACTGAACCAGTCAGTTCTTGCAGTTCTTGAGGAGTGACCAAAAGATTGTGGGTACAAGCAGCAGCAGAGAACCTTAAGCTGCTGGTCCTCCACATTGAGAGGAGCCATTTCAAGTGGTTTGCGTCTCCAAAGTCGACTGGGAGGAGACCAAGGACCTGCTGGGCAGACAATATCTCTCAGTTGGCCTTGGAATACCTAGGAATCCCTCAGGAGTTAGTGTTACTGGGGAAAAGGATGTCTGGGCTGCTCTGCTTACCCGGTTTCCATCAAGACCCTGACCTTGATATGTGGACTGATAATGGATGGAAAGAAGCAGGACCCATGATAACTGAATGTGTATATAAATGATTACCATGTTGTGGTATTACAAGTAACCTGTCACAGTCCATGTTTATGCTAAGGCCCACTTTAGTTTCATGAATAATCATGAGAATATCAATGGGTCAAAGGGTGCTATAATCATATTGTTAAAGGAAAATTCCACCCTAAAACACATTAACACTGTTTAAAAACAGTAATTGGTGGCTTACACTGCATTTTTGGTGCTGTTTTGTTGTTTTAGAGTGTAAAAAGAGTTTTGGTAAAATCACCAAGCATGATGCACACAGAGAACAACTGCAACTACAATGGAGCTTAATGGGAGAAAGAAGTGAGCTCTCCCTCATCTATGCTGGATTTCTCCCTGCGTGTTTTGTCTAACATTTCTGCAAATCTGACAGTCTGCAAAGAAGCTTTTGCTGATTTGTTTTTAGGGGTTAACAGTGAAACCTGATAACATTTGTGTATTAGATCACTGAATATTTTCCCATTAAACACCATTGTAACTGTGCTGAGAATATCACACACTGCCGTCAGTGCATTCACTTTTGGCTAGTTAGCTGTGGAATAACTGAAATGCAACATCAAACAACAAAACAGCAAGCCGAGGTAAACTATCAAGCCAAGGTTTTAAATAGTGTAATTGTGTTTTAGGCTAGAACTTTCTTTTAAAACTAACCAGGTTTAGAAATCACACAAGAGAAATGCACATCTCTGACTGGACACTCTCACACCCATTTTGCTTCTCTCCTTTTTCAAGAATTTTCCAATTTGGGATTCAAGAATTTCTCAAGAATTTCCTAATTTGGGATCAATAAAGTACATCCACCCATCCATCCATCCTTCCATCCATCCATCCATCCATCTTCTTTCCCTGTATCTCTCTCAATCTGTTCGACAGATATACCTGTTGAGCAGTAATATTTGCTGTTGTCTGCCGCAGTGCTGACAGAGAGAGAGAGGGAGAGTGACCTTGTCCTCGCCTGGATGGAGCAGAGCTGAGCGAGCCTTCACCCTCACCTTATTTGCACAACAGCGGGGTGCATGTACACTGGACGTAGGCCCAGAGAGGGAGGAGGTGATAGAGGAAAGGGAGAGTTAAGAGGAAAGTTGCATACAAACGGCGAAAAATTGAAGAGTCAGCAAAGAGAGGTTTGGTAAAAAAAAAGGATGAGAGACCGAGGATTATATTACTGTAAAGAGCTTTGGGTAAAAATGCACGCCATAAGACATAAAGTACACAAAGGCAAGGCAAAGATGACAATGAGGCTGCACAGACAGAGTCGCTATAACCGAGTAAAAATGAAATAACATTCAATCCCAAGCATTTTGGATCAGCATAGTCTGCCCCAAAACACCGACTCACTGACCACAATTATACGGCACACAATCTGTCTGTGCCTAGAGATTCGTTTCGGAAGCTCTAACATATTTAAACTGGCAGACACCAAAAGATTCCCTTAGACGTGTAACTTATCAGGGAATTGCCTCTAAAGCTGCCTGATCTGGTCTACACGGTCAGCTGCAGAGTGCTCGACACTGTTTGGCCTCAAATCAACATGCATAGTCTAAATAATTACAGCATGGGTAAACAGCAGGGTCAAGCAGATAGGAGCCTGCAGATTAAAACTCAGTCTGGAAGCTGATTACAGTTAGGTGAATTACCGCAGACATTATAATACCTTTTCAGGGGTAACCTCATGTTATTGTCAGTAGTCCTGCTCTTTGAGCCACAATGGGTATCGAATGAAAAAGGCCGCAGTAGATTGTAGCCTGGTTACATTTATATGAATAAACAGAGAATTCTGTTTTTCTGGCTGGAACTTGTGATAAATACACACATTTTTTTCTGCCTGTTTCCAACTAGAAGAGCTGACGGTAAGGTGCTGAAAAGGCAGGCCTCCCGTGATTAGTATTCTGACTGGTAAGCATAAAGTAACATCACACACTCAGACACACACTCTTACTCACTTTTGGCTGTGAGACTCACCGCAAAATCACTCCAGACATAAAATTAAACTAGCCTGGCACTCTCATGTTTACATCACAAAACAGAGTCTGGGTGCTGCTGGATTCAAACAAAAAGGATGCAAAAACATAGCAGACAATTGGATCAACCATCTATTTATTAGTAGGTAATTTGTCCAATCAGATAAATGAATGAAAGTGCCAAATCTAAACAAACAGCAGCAACTGTGATGATGAAAGCGATCAAGCCTAACAGCAAGAACATCGCTAGCTTGTTAGCGTGTTGGTACACAGTTCTTGACCTTTTTGTTTGTTGACTGGTCTGGCCATTTGGTGGCTTCCAGTGACTCCCTGCCCAGACGATTTCACAAGCCACACAGAGGTGATCTTGTGAGGTCAGTTGGCTGTGCGAGGTTACAATTAAACAAGTTGTTACCATAAAGCCACAAGCTGGTGGCACTGAAGAGGCCAGACTGGTGCCGTATTTTCACTACAAAGCTGTCATTCACTTCTTTTCACTCAATCAACACAAACACTCCCAGATGCACACACACACACACACAAAAGCCTCTCTCACCCTGGCCCGTCGAGCGTGGAGGTGAGCGGGGGACGAGAGCGAGGAGCGGGTCAGGGGTCTGCTGCGGGTCAAAGGTCGAGAGCGGCGTCTGGTCAGCGGCTCGGGTCTCTCTGGAGCTCTGGAGGTTCCCTGATCCAGACTCAGAGCTCGGCTCGCCAGCCTGCCCACAGGAGGAGCGGCCTGAGGGAGACAAAGACATGACGGTCAAACTGCTTTATTTGCACTCAAACACCTCTAATACACACACTGATTCCAACACTTCTGACTGTCACATACATCATTTTTTGAATCATTCACACAAGCAGAATCTGTATTTGCTGTAAAATACAATCTGGTGGCACAAAATGTAAAATGTGTAGTGTAAAGGCAGGTATTGAGTCTTCTCATCTTCTCAGAAATTGTGTTGTTTATTTACCTTTATCATAGTAATGTCTCACAATCAATGCCGTAATGATTGCTAAAGTTAAACTGCTACACATAACACCTTTAATACCAGTCCATAATGCCGCCCTCCCCCAGTACTTCAGTCTCTTACCCCGGTCCCTCTCTTCATGTCACCTGTCTCTAGCAGCAGCTTTCCAAGCATTACCTCTGCTGTGGTTTCTCTTGGGTGTTTAGTACAGTTGGTGGGAGCGTTGAGGAGTGTCGAGAGATTTGAGATACTGACGTTTATGTGCTTTCACTCTGATAAATCTGTTATTTATCATAGTCCATCCCCGTCCCCTCCTCCTCCTCCTCTCTCTCTCTCTCTCTTTCTCTCTCTCTCCCCTCGGTGACAGTGGTGGAAAGTCCATCTCTGCTTGACCTCGTGACTCAACCGCTGCGCCCGCTGCACTGGGAAGACCGCCGCTCTGCTTCCCGCTCTGCCCTCCCACCCAGCGCCGGGCCGGTGCATTCCCTATGATGCAATGTGTATTTCTGTGTGCGCAAATGTGTGTCGATCAGAGTAAGCGAGGGAGGATTGGCATTCAGGAAACGGCGGGTTTTTTTGTTTTCTGTCAACAGCTAAATGATAAATTTAATGCCTAAATATATGAACACAAACACACATTTCCCCTTCATCAGATTGTACAATGCTCCTCTGTGTAGAAAATTCCCTCTCCGATCCTTTAGAGCATTTCTATCACATGCGGTCACACTCAGATACAGACATCAACCACACCATCCATATAAGCCCTCAAACAGAATGCATTACAAACAGAAAATCTTCTCATTTTCATTGATGTAGGCTAATGATGTATAGAATACTCAGTGAATTTCATTTTAGTAACAGAGTGGTTTATTTGGGGTAAATACTGTATGTTTGGACATATGTTACTATTCACTGAAGTGATTTGTTTTATTTGGATTATATTTTCCAGATGCAGATAGAGCGAGGAAAAGTTCACAGTGGTTCTCTTTGTCTTAAAAGTTCCATTATTCCTCGTTAAACTAATAGGAAATTGACGGGAGTAAATTCCCACACTGGAAAGTCCAAAAGTCAGGAAAAAAACCTGGCATTCCTTAAAAATAAGCCCTCCTTTCTAAATGGAAGAATTGAGGAGCTCGGCTTCCGTTAATGTCATTAGCAGGATGAAGAGGAGGGAGCTGGACGGTGAGAGGATATTTTCTGATTACGGGGCAGTGAGTGAAGGATGAGGAGAGAGATGAATGGAAAGATAATCAGAAAATTGTTTGCAGTGAAGATGGTGAATTCCATGGTATTTCTATATTGAGCCCTTGACTTGCTGTCATTGTTAGAACGGCACAAACGACAAACGAGGTTTGGTTTTACTGAATGGCTTGAAGATATCTTAAAGGAATTTCAGATATGAAACCACTCTGTCTTCTTGTTTATCATTCACCCCTGACGTCCCTCCATATCTCTCTGCCCGACCCTGTGCACCTTTGTTATACTATAGATAATCAACAGTTTTGGGGGGGATAGAGGCACTGCAAAAATTTCCATGATATTTAGTCTCATAGTGAGTTTGAAAATCTTGTTTTTCTTTCAACAAGTGAAAAAACCTGCCAGTGCGACAAGATAATCCCACTTGTTTCCAATGCTAATCAACTTGTTTCTACAATTCTCTTGAATCAAGTGTCACTCTCTTGATACTAGTGGGCTGATCTGCCTTATTCTGCTTTGTCTCAACATATTTATAATAAAGAAAATCCTGAAAAAGGTGATATTGCATTAGAAACAAGTGGGATTATCTTATCCTACTGGTAGATTTTTTTCCACTTGTTTGAAGAAAAGCAAGACTGAATATGAAACAAAATTACCTGTTAAAATGGAGATTTTTGCAGTGTGGGCATATTATTCCACAAAGGAAAGTAGCTGAACAGAACTCACTGATCATCACATTGTTCTGCTTTGTATTTTTTTTTCCTACACGTGTGGTTGCAAAAAAAATCCGCCCTCATAGCAGTGTACTCTTCACTTTAGTGTTACATAAAATCTTTATGGAGAATTTGAGACACAATGTTAAGAATTTCTATTTTGCTGCTTTTTTTTTCTGGCTTGCCAGACAGGCATTTGATACAGCCTGATTAAATAGGTTTCTTTTATAAGAATTCCTAAAGCTCCGTGCTGTTGGTTTAAGAGCTATTTGAGGTTACCAGATTTGCACTTTGGTAAACGTAATGAGGCAGCTGGAAAACCCTGTGAGAGGAGCATAGCACAGGAGCCATCCACTTGACTGTGATCTGCTTCCAAAAATTATATCCAGTCAAGTCAAGTCAGGTCAAGTTTATTTTTACAGCCCTTTATCACAAACACGTCTCCAAGGTCTCCTTACATGCCATATCATATACCACACTACATTATATACAGCACGTTAAATAAACCTTTCATGGTGAAGTAACAGTCAGCTGGTGTGAGCTCGGCACTTACAATCCGTGGTTTCTGAAGGATTAATCCTGTTTCCAGCTGGATGCCAGACGAGGCACAAACAACCCGATTTATAAAAAGCTTTAATGATGGAAAAACAACAGGCTTGGACACCATCCAAACTATTATTCTTAATTAATCTGCCCCGTTTTAAATAGGGGGGAGAGACTGCAAGCATGGCAACACATTCCCCTGAGTAGGCTCTCTGTCAGATGTGTGTGTGGTACAGTATGCTGTATGATGACTTGGTGGTAACGTGTCTGTCTGTGTGTGTGTGTGTGTGTGTGTGGCCTAGTATGCTATGATGTTCTGTACCACTTACATAAACTATGAGCCTTGTTGTTTAAAAAATAAATACTTAATGTTTCACTTTGGTGCAACACTTAACTGCAGACTAATGGAATCTTGCTATAATCCATTTTTCCATTTGAATTCAGAGTTGACACATTCCTTTATGTAGTGACACATACAATAAATCATAAACACATATCCTTTGGCTATTTCAAGCCTCTTATCCACTCATATCAAACCGTTTCTCTCCACTTCTGATAGACTGACTTACTTACTGACTACATGGAGCATTTTGTGATTTGTGACGGCCTGACGGAAACTGTGTAGCCAATCAGAAAAACCCTTTAAAACAGCTTTTCCTGTTTGCCTCTGGCAGTCTAAATACATGCAGTTTTCATCATACAAACCTCAGTTTTATTAAGTAAGTCTCCTTGTGGTTGTTTTACTCTTTAACATATTTATTATAAGATATTCACATTGGATTTGGTAAGTTAAACCTTGTCAGGCTGCCAGACCAATAAGTTCTCTTATCTTAAAGAGAATGTCTCACCAAGACTCCATTAAAAAATCTGCTAGTATTAATGTTGCTGTATTCATCAGCAAACAATAATTATCTCCACTACTTCAGACCTTTTACTCATCTCTGGCAGCCACTGGAAAATTCACCAAGCAGCATTTAATTCAAAAATCTTGACTTGTAACACAGAACAGTGGTTAACAGGGGTTGCTGTACGATTCCCAAATTCGAAGAGATGAAAAATATTATATTACTGGAGTCATAACAAGTCATATAACATGGGAGTTACTATGTTCAGCATCTTGTTTTTATCTGTATGTATGCACCTCATTCTTGGCAAGGCCCACAAATCTGCTTTTTTACAGCACTCTAATATTAAATCTGATTTGACGTAATGTGACTTTATTTCACGTACCGCCGTGTTCTTCTGCTCCTGGTCGGCATCGGCCGTGTTGGAGTGGGAGGAGCCGGCGCTGTGGACTTCCTGGATGTCCTGGTTGAGCTGGTCCAGCCTCTTCATCAGCTGAGTCATGGAGTCACACGCGGCGGCTCGGACCTGCGGGGTACAGACAGGTGAGAACAGGCGGGTTAGAAACCGGAGCAAAGTACAGACCAAATCTGAACCTGAATCTGAACGTGGTCGGTTTTAACCCGAGAGACGACAACACATCCACTCTCTATATGTTTTTCCCCCCCAATCCACTCCACCCCCACCCCTCTTCCTCACCCACCTACTCCACCCTCTCCATTCCCTTCACGTTGCCCCAGGCCCCTTGCGGATGAGCCTTTTAGGCCGACCAGGGGTACACAGTGTACCCCGCTCTGAGGAGGAGGTGACACCCTCTCAATGGGATTATTGTAGAGCAAGGAAGAGAGGAGCCTTTGATGGAGGGAAACCAAAAAGAGAGAGACATGCAACGAGCAAAAAAAAAAAAAGGAAAGAGAGACATATTTAGCCAAAAATGAAGATAAGAGCAACTGATAGTGAAGAAACAGCTGTCATTGTGAGATATAAAAATGATGTAAATGTCTCGTCATGTCCGCTCTATACAACCCAGCTCTATACATAAAACACTCTCTCTCTCCCTCGCTCTCCTTCTCCGCCCATTGGTCATGGACTCTGAGTGAGACACTT
Organism: Holocentrus rufus; assembly: GCA_900302615.1. Classification (NCBI taxonomy): domain Eukaryota; kingdom Metazoa; phylum Chordata; class Actinopteri; order Holocentriformes; family Holocentridae; genus Holocentrus; species Holocentrus rufus. Next base: position 14,944 of record OMLF01037707.1, on the reverse strand, counting down.
GTTCATTGGCTTTTCCAGGAAATGAACAAACTGCTTTGTTTCTGGGCTGGACTGCCAATCCCAGAGTCCCAGAGGCTGATAGCAGCACATAGGGCCCCTTTGAGGAGCTGGAAGTCCAAAAACAGCCCCCTCACTCACACTCACACACACACACACACATGCATGCACACACACAAACATGCCTACCTCCCACACACACACACACACACATACAAACACACCCTTCTATCCACTCCCATTCCCAAACCCCATCATGTTGACCATTTAAAAAAAAAATATCTGCATTAACGGCTTGGCAGTAAAGTCATTTCCTGTGTGTTGCAGCCCCCACATCTCCAGATTCCTACACACAGGAACACAGAGGGCTGTCTATGTGCTATGTGGGTGCTATTTTTACCCTCAGTATGGGGGACAGAGCCGGGGAGACAGAGCACAAGGAGTGGGGGCTTTTTAGTGGCTTGAGTGACTGCAGACATGAACACACACACACACACAGAGCGGCATATAAATGTGCCAATGTGAGCTCATACACACACACATCTCCACACACTTATATTCACAGCTGAATGCTCCCAAAGTTCATTAAATATTAACAGGCTTCTCTTCGACTTCAAAGTATTTACAGAGGATAAAGCCCTTAATGCAGCGCTCGATCGCAGCTACAAGGACCATTTCATTATTCGGGGAAAGGCTGAGACACCTCTTGCAAAGATACATACGTCTCAGAGTGAACGGCTACGGCAAATGCATCTTCGATCTGTTACTGTCCTCTGCTGTTCTGATGTGAAATGTATTTTTACAGGCCGGAAACACAGGCGATGTTCAGCTGTAGGAGCCGAGGTCGAGCAAATGGCTTTGTGTGTTGACTCACAGCTGTTTGGGAGGAGAGGGGAGGAGAGGAGACGGAACGAAACGAAGCAATTAAAAAAAAGAAATGAACTGAAATGAAACTGAAAACAGCAAAATGAAAGGACAGATGAGAAGAGCACAGATGAGCCATTGTCTCTCCCCCTCAGCATATCACAGCATAATACAACTGACTACAGCACTTTCAGTCTGTGTAAAACTGAAATCTATGTATTTCTTTTTTTACACAGCGTGTCAGCATAAAATTCCAGGAGTCCACATGGAAAAGCTATGGAAAAAAAAGCTTCTGAATGGGTTACAGCAGGGATTCCAAAAGTTTTTCATGTCAACGACCCCCAGAATATATATCAGGAATCCCTGCTGAGAGAATTTTTATTGTTAGGTTTGGAGACAACAAATGTCAGTGGAGCCAAACTGTGGTCAAACTAGGATCAGTATAAATATCAATGAAATTGGATGTCCTCATGCATTCCTTTGTTGTCTTAATTTCTGATCTATTTCTGCTTTTGCTGGTGGCCCCCTGCCACCCTGCAGGGACCCCCGGGGGTCCCTTGACCCCCATTTTAAACCATGTGAGTATATGAAATACAACAGGTGGGAAACTGTTTATCGCACATAAATAAACACAGCTATAAGTAACAAGCAACTTCAAAGTTGCAAAGCGTTTCAAGCTTGGCGCCAACCGGCCTCATCGAGCCTGTTTTTGTGTCCATTTCTTGCTTTGCAGTGCCTGTTTGGTTAGAGCGCTGTAGTGATGTCAAGTAATATTTTGTGCGTTATTCAGTTTCCCACCTGTTCTATTCCATGAACTCTAAATTCCATAAATGATTTCAGTTTGCGAAGTTGTTGTCCACGTTGTGCAGTGTGACGAAACCGCCTAAGCCAAGATATTCCAGGAATGTGGAACCACACAAGGGGCCTCTTTGAGTTAACAGGTATTCAAATGAGCGCTAGCCTAAGCCTGTCAGTAAGTGACTTTAAAAGCTGCTCGGTCAATCTCTGAGAGCCACGTTACAAAAGGAGAGCGGGAGGAACAAATCCTTTCATTTCAGGCCAAGGGGGGAGAACAGCGCGCGGTGTGCCAGACAGAACCGTTATGGGAACGTGCCAGGCACTGTGGGCTGCGCTGACAGGTGTGAGAACGTGGTCGGGGGCACGCTCACACTCACGGACGCCCGCTGACACAGTGCATGCTGGGAGCTGGGGATGCCAGTGCAGGCCAGCGGAAAAACAAGAGGAATTTATATTTCAAGATATATCTGCCAAAATCATCCCCGTCCCCCCATTCCAAAACACATATACACTTTTTTTTTCTTTTTCTCTCCAAAATTCAAGTACTATATATTTCAAATGTTTCTGCACCATGCAGCTCCACATACATGCTCCTAATGTTGTTGTTACATATACAGTCATTTATGAACCAAACATATGTACTCCTCCTCTGCATGTGGTTATATATGTGCATCCCATATATGTTTAACTCATATGTGAATATATGAAAACAACATGGTCACTGTCACATTGTCAACATTGTCTTATTGTCAAAATACTAATATGACAGTTGCAGCTGGAGAACCAAAACCAAATACATTTTAATATGGCTATATGGGTATATAGAACACATCTGGTTCTGAGGCACATGTAAATTCACAAAAATTCACATTTACTCAGCTTACAATCTCAAACTCTGTGGCAAAATGTCCCCACTATTACTGATATGAAGGTCTATCAACTAATATGTATTTAACACAGTCAAAACTACAATTTGACATTGCTGCCCTCTAGTGGTTCAAATGCAGGCTCACTGTAGCAAAAGCTCTACATTGTAATACAACACAGTCACACAGCAACTGAGCTGATTTCTCTAGTAGATCTGCATGAAGAGTAAAAAGGAGAGTTTGGGAGAGCGGGGAACTGCTCTTGTTTTTCTTACCTGTTTGCCATTGTTCTCCACTGCATCCTCTTCCTCCTCCTCACCACCTGTGAACTCAGGTTTGCGCTTACTGGTGGGAGACTGCCAGCCAGAAGTGCTACTGGGCAGGGCGTCCGGTCTCTTCCTCAACCCCTTCCTGTTCCTGCTCAAGTTTCTACGGCGACGGCTGACCAGGAATTCCTTATATTGTAACATCTCAGGAAAGGCATCATCGTCTTCCTCGTCGCCGTCCCCGCCGCCCTCCTCGGCGGCGGTCGAGGACTCCTCGCCATCTGAGCTCTCGTTGGCGAAGTTTCTCTGATTGTCGGCACTCTGGTCGTAATCACAGAACACAATAGCGCTCGGTTTGTGCTTCACTACTCTTAGGAGATCCAGAGAACAGTCCTCTGATGTGTCCACAGACTCTGGCTGATGGTTTCCAGGACCTTTATCTTCAGCAGGAGACACCAGAATTTCATCAAGACAGGGGCTTTCTTCTTGTTCCTGAGGTAATGTGGCTCCGCAATGCTTCACATTCTCTGGCTCTGACTCCCGGTCCAACGCCTCCATGCCCCCACCTGCTCCTTCTGAACCCTGCGTGGATCCACAGGGTCCCTTCTCCTCCGGGTCCAGCTCAGCAGAGACACAGCTGGAGCAACTCTCCTTCTGCAGCTCACCATGGTCCTTCCCTGTCCCTCTTTGAGCCTGACTCTCCACAGGATCCGGCGCACAAGGAACAGGCTCAGACATGGCTCTTATTGGGGTGTCAGAGCTTTGAACCATAAGGGGAACTTCACCCTGCAGGGTTCCACCCACAGCCTGGGGACCAATGTGTCTGTGAGGGTGCTGCTGGACGGGCAAAGCAGCAACTGGACCTTCATGCATCACTATGAAGCCAGTCCTCCTCTGTTTTTGTTTTTAATATGCGGCAATGACAAAGTGGGCTTTGAAGGTCCGGGAAATTTCTTTGACACCTGAGATAGAAGAGGAAGAGGAAGGTGGAAAAAGAGAAAGGGAATATAAATTGGGTTGATTTATTGATGTGCACAGGTACTCAATGTCTACAATAAATACCATAGTAATTTGTAATTTTCCAACTGTCTCAAGAAAGATGACACCGGTGTTTGGAAAGCCTTATCTGTACATTATGAACATTCAATCATTTTCTTCTCTAAACATTCGTAGACCTGTGGAACACTAAGGGCGGCCTGGTGGGCAGGTTTCACCATCGGTCACAGTAAGAACTTTAACTGCACATATTAATTTACAATATTTTACACTACCAGGACCACCTTCATGACTGTTTTAAACAACATGTTATAAATATCCAGCATTTATATCCAGAAATTCTGAAAAGCTCACACAATCAAACTTTAAAATTAAAAAACAACAATTATATCCTCAGTAATTGTTTGCATACGGATGTAAATTCTATTAAAAGGAGCTTTTGTGATGTGGTGAAGTGACCACAATATGTTTTAGCAACAATAGATATTCAAGTAGTCTGATAAATAACATGATAATAGTATTAGATAAGAGTTCAGAGGGATATCTGGGGCCAAAACAATCATCCTAAAATTCTCTGCCCCACGCCAAAGTCAACCACATTTGTCTTCCACAAAAATCCCACAGCTTAGCCTCACAGAAGCTTTCAGTTTTCTTGACAAATGCATTTTGCTCAAAGACACTGTTTTTTCCTGGGAGATATTTTTGGCTGCAGCCAACACACCCTTTCCTTGCCGGACATGTTTTCCTTGTCATGTGAATGAAGAGTTACGGGTTGGGTCTAAAAATTGGTTAAGATCATAGGATTTCCCATAAAAAATACAGATTATGTGTATAACATATAAATACAATCCCATCCCGTAATTTGTCCAAACAGTATAGGGCAGTTGTCAACAACTCTGTGAATAAATTGTATATTTCTCAATTTTCCATGTTTTGGTCATAAAAAAATGCTCATGCTACACCTTTAACATTAATGGCAATAAATAATAACTTTACATTAAAGTTGCAAATGGGAAAAGCACTTTGACCTTGTTTACTATTGCATGAATAAAGTATTTGAAAAACTGATGCACCTGGAAAAACAGATTTCAACACTGACATACCACAAATCCTCAGACAGAAGCTGTGTCATCCCTAAACAGATCCCTTCACACATCCAATGCAGCGGCCCGCTCACCAGGACAGATAAGAGAGAGAGATCCAGCCAAGGCAGCGTCTGTGCTGACGCGCTGCATGACTCAGATGAGGGAGAAAGAGAATATACCTTCGCTAAAGACACGAAACGCTGTGAGGGGAGGAGAGAAAAAGAAAAGAATCGTGGAATGCTTTTCCCTCCTACATTACCTCAGCACAAGAGAGGGGAGCTCCACAGACAGGTGTGTGTGTGTATGTGTGTGTGCATACGAGCCTGGGCAAGAGAAAAAAGATAAGAGACCAAAAGCAAGAAAGAAGGAAGGTACTTTCTTGCAAAAACGATTAAACTAATTAAATACCTACATTAACACTTGAATATATGGCTAGACGTTGATTGAAAGGCTTGGGATTTGTGACGCACCTTTTCCTGTTAGCCCCTATTCGTTCTAATTATTCACTCATGCTGTATAATATGGCTTGGGGCTTTGGGGTTTTTCACCTGCGAAGCACATTCCTCCACAGCACATGAGGTAATGCTTGAAACATCTCCTTATCCTGCCTCAATCTCTATGAAACAGGCGACTTATGGGCCTTACAAGGCTGCCGACCGAGGGAGGAATTTCCTCAAGTTTTGCCAGCAAACAGAGAATTTCCATGTTGCAGAGGGAATGCCTTTGGTCAAGCTTCGAGTGCGTTAACCTTGAGGATGACTCTGCCTGTTCAGACCTGTTTGACCCTCAAGATCTGAAGGGGAAAGAGACCTGGTCAGACAGCTCTGATGTGGCAGCAGTATGAGCACGGAGAAATATTTTTCTGATATGCTGCTATATGGTTGTATTTTTGTCAGATCAATACTATTTAGTGCAATATTTAGCTGACCATTAGTGCAACAGTATACTGTCCTCTCTACCTTTCTTTGTACATAGTACTTGGAATATTTTTGCACAATGTTTATTCTTACTTCTTTCTTTTTGTAAGTATTTTTAGTGTTAAAAAAAGTTGCTCTTGCAGTTTCTTATGTATGCATGTAACACAGACTGCTTGAAACATAATGCCATTGTACTTGCATGATGACAATAAAGGAATCCTGAATCTTGATCTGAAATATAAATTGGAAAATGGAACAAAAGTGTACCAACAAAGCCAGATCCCTCCTCGCATCTCCGCTGACTCATCTCATCTCTGTTCACTGTGAACGGATTTGTTAATTTATGATGGAGCAGTTTCTGCTGCTTACAGAAAGCCTGCGTTTGTTCTCTGTGATGGCTTTGATTTAAAATGTAGCTAAGTGCAATGCTTCAAAATAAACTTAAGAAAAAGTAAAATTGCTGACTCAAAACAGTATAAGTAAAAGCTACTCAGTTACAGCAATGATCGTAAATGTTATGTTATGTCACGTTATTTGCAGTAACCAACAACCGCTCCCACCACTCCACTCTGCCCTATATTGAGGCTCTGATGATGGATGCACATTAATTTACCTTAAACATATATTTCACCACAAGCTACGCCAGCCTGCTGCAACACGCTCCTCCATGTGTAGCATTCCTGTTGCAGAAAAGTGTAGTTAACCAGGTCAGACTGAAGAGAAGAACTGCAAGGAGAGAGAAAAAGACGGCGAGTTTGACAGCACATAGACACACAATAAAGCAATCACAGAAAAAGACAGCTTTGTTTTTTTTCTCTCTCTCTATTAATCTATTCTCTGGGAGAAAGCACACAGAGAGTGTTTATCACAAAGAACGGTCATAGAAAAACTGTCACCAATATCTCAACACTGAAATATGTAAACCTTGTTATCTTGCCAGTGTGTACAGTTTGTAGATATGAAACGTGAAAGGCAGCCTAACTCCATTTTGACAACAAACACACACAGACCCGAAGAGACAGACATCTACAGAAAAATGTGTTTCCAATTCTACCTCTGTCTGCAAGACAGAGTCGAAGAGTAATCACAGCATGGAATTTACATTGAGCTAATTTTTTCTTTGAGATGGACGAACCATTTAATGATTATACTAGATATGTGTTTTTGATCTACTGCACTGCAAACAGAGGATTCTCGTGACTGCAATCTTAAATGTAAGCCTGAATGGATTATTTTAGAAGTGGTTATGTAAATTCTTTGCATTTCAAAAAAATGACACTGTTAGATAATCAAATATATTGATCATTAGGTGATCATACAGTAAGGGCAATAGATGGAACCTTGTGTGCAAATAACTTTACCTAAAATTAATCTGAATTGAAAGATCATTCAGGTCTCAAAAGTACCCACAATCACAATATTAGCTCCCTTTTTAAAAAAAAATCCCAGTCTTAACAGACACCTTGTGAGTGAATGTGGCGTGGCCTTGCACTTAGGTGACATTGTGACTTGTGATCTTTTGTGTATCTCAAATTCCTTGGAGGTATCAGACTGTAGTTCAATGTAAATGTCATCAGTGTAAACACCTACCATACATCCACAGAAGCAAAGTGCAGCCTCATGCTATAGGCTGGTTTCATAATGTGTAAGAAGAACTGGAGAATTCTTAAGGTTACTTGTGCAACCTTAAACATAACACTTGTTCTGTTTTTAAATCCCTCCTCCTCTGTAGCCTTATCTGAAACCCGTTGTGGAAAGCAAGGACATTTAACATCAAAGCATCACACATTATCCAAAATTAACTCACTTGTGCAGCAGGGTAAAGCCTCTTTCACTGCAGTCATGCTGTATCGCATGTTGGAGATACAAACTTCCTAGCCAGGTTAGTTTTAAAGTTGGGTTGGTAGGCGTATCCATTACAGCACTTCACCACCATACACCAAACAAACTAACATGCAACACGCTAATGTAACCTCTTCATCAAGGTGCATTACCTTACCCGGTTGTGAAAGGCATTTCCCATCGCCTTTTCCATTTTTGACCCTTCTGGCTTTCTGTAGTTCAGACGGAAACAGCAGCGCGGGTTGTGAACATTTCGCGGGAGAGTTGCTATTGACAGTTCAAATAACATAGGACTGTTTGCTGTTAGTTTGGGCAATCTAGAGTTATACATTCATCACAAAATGAGTTTGTGGGTGGACAAATACAGACCAACTTCCCTCGGGAAACTCGACTATCACAAAGAGCAAGCAGTTCAGATAAAAAATCTGGTAAGATCTGGTATAAGGTACATTATGTACGTTATGCTAAGCTAACAGTTATGTTGAGGTTAGCATACTAGACTTTAGCAGCACAAGTTTAGGTTGATGCAGATACCAGTGAGAATGATTCCGTTAACTTATTGTTTTACGTGCCAATGCACCTGTGAATGCCACTTTTTGACAGCAACTCTAGCTAAAGTAACGTTAGCTGGTGCAAGATGGCATTCTTCTAAGTTACGTACATTACGTTAGTTAATGTTGTGACGTTCCCTCGTGAAAAGGATGTGATTTGTATCTTTATTATCATTTTCACTGAGACGTGTGCCTTTAGTTTTAATATTTCTTTGCTTATCTGTAAACGCACAGACCTGGCATTACATAAAGACGAAATCTTAATTGTTAGTACTGGTTCAAAATGCATTAGCTCACTATTAATGGTAAATGCTTTACCTAAATTACCTTTGTTTTTATTGTAGACTTCTATTCTGGGGATGCATGGATGTTCTATTCTTATAACTCTTGCCAAAACAAAATTGAATTTATTATTTCTAATATAGTGTGAGATTCAGCTAACCTATGTCAATGAACCAAAACACTGTGTGTGTGTGTGTGTGTGTGTGTGGCGCGCGCAGGTGCAAGGCGGAGACTTCCCACATTTGTTGGTGTATGGTCCATCAGGCGCTGGGAAGAAGACCCGCATCATGTGTCTGCTGAGGGAGCTGTATGGAGCTGGAGTGGAGAAGCTTCGCATAGAGCACCAGACCATTGTGGTGAGAGCATAAAAAATGTAATACACTCATTAGACCGCGCAGGATATGACTTGATGCCTTCAGTGATGAAAACGCACAACACACCACCTATCTGTAGTGTCTCCAGCAGTCATTTGCTGCTCTCAGTAGATGAAAATCCTGTTGATCCTATTATGGAGCCTGTATGACAGGTCATGAATGCGTTGGGTTTTATGTCTACAGGCTCCCTCAAAGAAGAAAATCGAAATCAACACAATAGCCAGCAACTATCACTTGGAGGTCAATCCAAGGTAAGTAAGTTGATAAGATGACAAGATCTTTCTGACTGAGTTATAACTTTCAGATGATCTGATCCCTCAGGTGTCACTCTGATGCTCCTTCACTCCATATTTCTCTATTCTGTGTTGCTCCAGTGATGCAGGAAACCAGGATCGTGTGGTGATCCAGGAGTTGATTAAAACTGTGGCTCAGTCTCAACAGATCCAGTCTAGCACCCAGAGAGAGTTCAAAGGTGAGAAAGACAGACTTCTTTTTACGTCATAGCAGCCTATTTTTGTTGGTCCCTGTTGAATAGCAGCTGTTTCAGCAGGACTGACACCTTTATGTGCTAGTTTTATTAACAATGCAAGCAGAGAATGGAGTTCAGAGTGTTGAGGGAGACAAGGCTTGGTAAAAAGGGTATAGCCCAGAAATATATCACTAATTTGTCTACGACAATGAAAATCAAAGACCATACTTTGTAAGGAAAAAGCAAGGTGCATCCTTCCTATTCTTATGAGCCAGACTTCCCTGATTGAATTACACACATCTTCTGCCTCGGGAAGCCATAACAACAGATTTCCCACTCTTGTAGTAGCACTGACATCCTAAAACCTTTTCTCTGACATTAAAATCACCATGACATGCATTCCTCCTCAGTGGTGTTGCTAACAGAGGTGGACCGCCTCACAAAGGATGCCCAGCATGCTTTGCGTCGGACCATGGAGAAGTACATGGCCACGTGTCGCCTCATCCTCTGCTGCAACTCTACCTCCAAGGTCATCGGGCCAATTAGGAGCCGTTGTTTGGGTATCAGAGTTCCTCTGCCCAGCACCGAGGAGGTAAGATGGAAGTTGTGTAGTTTTGTTTTTGGGAAATGATGATCTGAACTAAATAACAGCAAATGTTTTTTAAGGCAGTTGTATTTGAATCTGAAAAGTGTTATCACAGTAAGCTACACTCGTCTCCATATTTTCCCCCTTTAGGTCTGTAATGTTCTGTCAGCAGTGTGTAAAAAGGAAGGTCTGCTCCTCCCACCTGAACTGGCCAAGCAGATCTGTGAGAAGTCTGGTCGCAACCTCCGCAAAGCTCTTCTGATGTGTGAAGCCTGCAGAGTGCAGCAGTAAGTGTGTACACATTTGTATTATCAGGCTTTACAAACAGTGTTATCAGTGTGCTGTGTGTTATATTAATTAATTCTTATTATATCAAAAGTAAATCATTGTTTAGTCGACACCTAACCACCTTGTTTTCCAGGTATCCGTTCTCAGTGGACCAAGATGTCCCAGAGACGGACTGGGAGGTTTACCTCAGAGAAACAGCTAATGCTATTGTGAGCCAGCAGAGCCCTCAGAGGTAAGAACAGGCAGAAAGAAGCAGAGGTTAAACTGGTTTTGGAAGAAACTTAAGTTAAGCAAATTTGTGGTGATACTGAAGCTGAATCCCCGTCTTCCTCTGTCCCAGGTTACTGGAGGTGCGAGCCAGACTCTATGAGCTCCTGACTCACTGCATCCCTCCTGAAATCATCATGAAGGTACAGTTCACTACATCTGATCTCTTTAAATGATCTGTGATTTTGTTTGGTTTTTGACACCAGTACTGTACACCAATGGCCAGATAGCAGTAATACATATAATATAGAGGGAGGCTCTGTCATCAATCGTGTTTGGGTAAATATGATTTAAAAAACATAACTGTGAAATTGAAATAAAAGAAAATTGGGAGGAAATGATTGAGGAAACATACTTTCCAAAGCTTGTCTTGGACCTTCGGAGACGTTCATTCATTATTAATTAGCCACTGACTGGTGATTGGTTGGTCGTATTGATGGCATACCCTCCTCCTATAATTAACTATGGCGG
>OMLF01037705.1:28578-42555 GCA_900302615.1 Holocentrus rufus | reverse complement strand
CGCACTAATTGATTTCTGTTCAGCACTGTGGGAGAGTAACCCCCACCTACACACACACACACACACACATACACACACAGTTGGCTGGGATTTGAGATAGACAGTGCATTCCACACACTCAAGACCAAGGTGTTACAAACCACCAGTGAAGAGAGAGAGAGGGAGAGCGGGCGAGCGATCCCAGTTCAAAGACGACACTGGAATCCAGTTTAATTCACTTACAGACACTGAACATTGAACACAGCAGAAATTTGTCACCCTACTGCTCTGCTTCACATCCTGTTTCCACACTGTATGAATATAATCTAATAAACCAAATCAAATGATGTGATGATGCTTATTACGAAGTTCTGTGAGATATTAAATTCTGATTGGCCAATCACAGCATTCTGCAGTCCGATATTTCTCATTAATGACTGAGTAACGGACCGTTGCTGTGGATTGATATATCACTCCACACCTGAACTTCTGTTAATCAAGCTAGCTAACACAGCTGGGCGATGAGTCAAACTTCTTTTATAGTGTTTCAGTGGAATTGTACGGTGATGATTTAGTGATTTTGGGATGTCATCACACACCTGAGACAAAATAAGCAATGGTTGGAATATTATTTGAATTGTTTTTGAAAGTTTGAGATGAACAAGATGAACGTTAAGCTGCTTTTTTGACATGATTTTACATTTGTGAGCCATAGTGTCATATAAACTGATAGTGATAAAAATATTGATTTGATCCATATCGCCCAGCCCTACAAGCTAACAATGATCCTCCAACATGAACATCACTTTTAAGAAAATAGAATCCTTTTTTAAAAATTGCACAGTTCTTGTTAGGTGCCTTTATATAGTTAAAGAGGTGAAAATACGTTTCACTTTTTAAGTATATTTGCTCTTTGGTTGAAAATGTCAGTGCAGTGCCCTGCTGGGGTTCCCTTGATTTTCAATCCCACGTCCTTTCTGATGTCTCTGATGATTAACACAACTGTTGCATCCGCCATTGTATTAAAAACAGTCAAACTCTCACAGACAGTACTTCTGTGATCAGGAAGTTTGTTATTTCTCAACTATGACTATCCCTGTTTGGCAGTCTTTTGAATTTCACTGTTGGAAAAAGCAACTTAAACCCTGTGATTAGACAAGTTATACTATTTTCAATTAAGTGTAGGCAAGGAAGTTTTATATTTACAATGTTCTTGTCTGAGAAAATCAATACATTTCACTGCTCTTAACACTTTCCTACATTCCTTCTCCCTTCTCCTAAAGTGTTTGGCTAAATTAGGTTTTGTAATTAGGTAAATTAGGTTCATCTGTTCAGTAGAGGTGCACTGATAATATCTACACTTTCAGAATTGGTGCCGATCCATCTCCCTAATACTTGGATTGGCAAATGAAGCTGTCCTAACAAAGGTGATTTAATGAGCTGCACAGTGGCACAGTAACATACTTGTCCAGATGGAAAAATGTTCGCATTGTTCAGATTCTTTCTGATCTCAGTCTAGCAAAGGTCCGGTCATGTCAGTCAGCCATGTTGGAGACAGAGATGTGAGGTTAATACCAGAGATAAGCCAACTCTGCCTTCAGTAGTAACTCATGTTGGTATAAATTTGGTGTGAACAGGATTTTATGGGAAGGAAACTGATTCACTTCACAGTGTCTTTAAAAATATCATTTTAGGTTGGTAATTTGTATTGTTCAAAAAAGATGTTTATCAATACGGCTTTTATTCTGAAATTTTGACATCAAGGCATTGGCAGATAGTTGGCAGGTCAACCAACATATCAACATACTGTTGCCGCTTTTTGGAACAAGAGCATTCTAGTAATTTTAGATTTTATTTTCTTATATTTGACTGAGGTTTGTCAGTTTTCTGTGTATAATGTGACCAAATGAAGCACCAGTTGTGAGAAATCGGTGCTGTTGCATCTGTAACTGCAAGTTCAACTAAACTGTACTTTCACCAACAGAGAAAGACATAACAAGCAAGAAGGAAGACGAGTGCGAGAGTGTGAGAGCAGCAGATGCAGAGACACAGAGAGAGACTTGTCAGCTGTCTGACTGTGCTGTGGTAATCCAACAAGCTGCAGCATTAGACACTGAATGAAAACTAAATTAAGTCCATTTGCGTCCCTGCAGGTGGGCACGAGGTGAAAGCACAAGTGTTTCTGCGTATGTGTGTTTGCAAAGCAGTGTTTGTAGTGTTCAGTGGGAAAAGAGGAAGAAATAAATCAAGAAACAGCCTGAGTAGCATTAATCAGGGATCTGGCCTCGATAAATACCTCTCACTCACTGGCGCACACAAACATAAGCACATACATTTAATACTCACACTGTAGTATTTTTTGATGTGGCGACGGATGTCAAGTAGCAGTTTGTTGCTAATGTTGACGCCATAGTCGATAGGTCGCCCTCCACAGGAGATGTGACAGCATCTTAGAAGACTGGGCTCCAACTTTGTTCCCTGAAATAAAGGGAATAAGTATAAATTCAGGACAAAACAACAACAATCCATTTACAAACCAAAGACAACACGACTAAGACAAATTCTTAAAGAACAAAAAAACATGGCGCATTATTGCTTTACATCTATATCACAGTTATGACCCTGGACCTTTAAAACACACAAAACAAGTTGTGTGCCATTGTTGGGTAAGTCAGCCTGAAGGTTAGACCAGCAGAAGAGCAACTGGAAGGTCACCAATTAAAATCTACACACCTGCCTGGAAAACCTGGGTGGTGGAAGTGAATGAGTAAGGCATTTCATTAATACAAACATAGGTGCCTTTGACAAGGCCAAGACATTTCTGTGTAATCAATCTCATATCTTGCCAGCTAATGTGGTAGTATGTAAATCCAGTCAGACCACTGTGCATAAATATCAGGAGTTCCACAGGGCACCGTGATAGAGTCTCTGCTGTTTTGAAATTTGCACAGCGGCTGTTGGAGAGACATAATCTGGAATAATACAGCTCCTTTATAGTTTATAAATATAGAGTCCTGTGCATAATTAGATGGCCGTAAGACTTCAATACAAAAACTCCCCACAATTTTTAACCCTATCATCAGAAAAAGCAGCGAAATTACACGGGAACTTGCCAATTGTGTTTGAACCTCCACAGAGCACATGTCAGGCATGAACGGTGAAAAGGCTGAAAGCATCCCTGGATACGGTAAATTTTGAGGTTACTGCGGCCAAGAGAAAACAGGTCAACATGACCTCCATACCCCTGAATTGTCCCCTTGACAGCTGGGCTTATAGTTAATGCAATAAAAAAAGTAGTTACATAGCAACAATTACACTAAATATAACTGCTTTAAACACTCCCTTAAGCCTCAACTCCATTTAGTTGTCGTATTGACAGCAGGAGAAAAATTGCTACAGGGAAGTCAATGCCACACTGCCACACAAAACAAGAACCCCCTCCCCCATACACACACACAGGTTTTTTTTTGTTTGCCTACATTGTTCATTTTTGTACAGAAAGAGCCTGAATTTCTTCCAGATCAGTCAGTTGACTCATTTGTCTCACCCAATACACACCTAAGCATGCACACAGTCAGTATTAACCCTCCCCCATTTCTATCTCCTCTCCTCTTCCTTTCCTGTTCTTCCTGTTTCTTCTCCCAGTCTGGTCTAAATGAAAGCAGCATCTCTCTCTCTGCCCCTCTCTCCTCCTCCCTCCCTCTCATATTCCTTGCTGCTCTTATCATCCATGTTTCATTCCAAACTTCACTTTGATAACAGCACTCTCCCTCCCACAAGCTCTCTCTCTCTTTCTCTGTTTTCTCTATTAAACTTCTAGGTAGCCCTGTTAAATGTTATTTTATTTCTGACCAATTAAATGAAAATATGAAACACCCATTGTATTGTCTCTCTTGTATTGGCTCCTATACCTTGTGCTTAATTTTTTGAAAAACAAGAGATGCAATTTTACAAATTTCTAACATGAACTGCTGTCAGTTATTGATCTTTTTAAACCTGAATACATTTTCACGCATATGTCTTGACGGTGGATAATGGGCAGTTTGCACACTGCATCTAATCGCCCAAAGCGAGATAACTGAAGTTACACTGAGGTGAAGTCAGGGAAATCCCTGCTGCTCTCTCCAGCTTTTTTCCCCCGCTTAATCTTTTCACCCCCAACTCCCATCAAACAACTTTCCTTCTCTGTCTGTCCTCAATCATTATTTGCTCCCTCCTCCCACCTCCTCTGGCTCTGTATCAATGGTAGAGTCAAGGCCCGTCTGTCCTCCCCTCTCACTGAGTTGTTAGACCATGTTCACCACCCTAATTAACTTACTGCCTTATCAGTTTCTCAGAGTGTGTATCCCGTAACTCAGCATACCAGCACCAAACGCATGATGGGAAGTTTACACCGGCAATCAGACAAATCCTAGTTAGTTTTACCTTGACCTGAAAAAACTGTCCATGTTACTAGCCTCTCTGGCAGGGAACAACCCATCAATTCATGGCCATACTCTATTTTAATCTGTTGGGATGTTAAAATATGGAAAATGTCTGGTGACAACTGAAACAGAGGGAGGATAAAAGAGGTTCCTTCTATGATTAAGTGCTGATCTACCTAAATGTTTGCGGATATTATAATTCTATGTTGTGTGTGTGTGTGTGTGTACATTTGTCTTTGCATGTGCATCATGTAATATAATTTGTCTACTCCTGCTTCTCATTTGAGTGTATGCACCTTTCAAGAGAGCATATCAGTGCATCTGTTGAAGTGTGTGATATAAACCTTTTATGGAGTGTCTGTGTGTAATACTCCCTTTTTAATGTAACGTGAGTTGTTTATACCAGCAGAGGACAGAGGGTTGTCAGTTTTATTAGTGTCTCGGAGACAAGAAAAAGCTGTGTGCCCCACTCCTCATTAGAAGCTGATAACACACACACTCACACAAACACACGTGCATGCGACCTTGGCCTGACAAATGCTTAGTGCTCTGTGTGTGTGTGTGTGTGTACAGGGCAGCAGGGGTTAAGGAAAGGCTTTTTTCAAGTTGTGGTGTCCAAACTATGCCAATGAAAACATAGTCTCTATTGGAGCCAGGCAACTGTCTAAAAATACAGACAGAGACACAACATAGTGGATGACTAAACCCTGACTCCTCCACAGGAAGTATGATCCACTTTGACAGAACAGTCACTCCACTTCCACTCTCTTATTCTCCATCTGCATCTTTACTGACTAATAAACACAAAAAACATAAAAGCGCATAAAAGCGCACAACAGATTTGATTCTATAGCTGCCTGAGCTACACAACTTTGATAATGGTTCTAACATAACCCTTGTATGCAAGGAAGAGTTTCAAAGTGTCAGGTTTTGGTCTGCAGCTGCTTTGGCAATGTTCTTTTTTGAGATGATGCAAACTCTGGTTGTAGATTGTAAATTTTTTTCTTTCCTCTTGGAGGGAAATTGTTTGTAATAGCTCAAATTTTGTTATCTTTTCACCTGCCAGAAGGTCCAAAGACTGGTGTGGGCACTGGGTGTTTGAGAAACGTGAATTTTGTTACAGTATGCCTAACCAAATCATTTGAAAACATCTGAGAAATGGACACACTCAACTTTAGAATTAATAGTGAGTTCATGCACCTTTTTGCTCAAACAATTGTTTAGACTTTTCCAGTGCTACTCCATGACACATAACACAACCTTCATATTCAATAACTGACAGTGTCTGGGATTAATTATTTTTTTTGCCGCCTACTTCTTGTCAATACTTCAGCTGCATAAATTTACCAATCTACCAGCAGTCAACTTTAACTGTAAACAGAAAAAAGAAAGTAATATTCCATAACATTTCCAAAACTTTACGGATACGTACTATAATGCTTTTGCAAGCCTGGAATACATGATTTTCAAAAGTGATACTTTGTTCAGGTTTCCAGTGACCATATAAACTTTGTAATACAAGACAGATGGATGATGAGGACTTTTATGACGGCTACCGCTGTAGGAGTGCAGACGTGTCTACTCACAGATCCCTCAAAGACGTTGTCGTAGATGTTGTCGGTGCCACACTGAGGGCAGGTGAACGTGAATCTCTCGCAGTCTTTGTAGCGCTCCTCGTCGGTCAGCTGGACCGGAGCCCCCAGCAGGCCCTCGCCCTCCTCCTCCCTCTGGTACTGCTGCTGCGCCCGGAACTGAGTGGGGTCCAGACCTGGGATGAACAATAGAGGTAAAGAGTATTACTTTACTTTACATTATTGATCCCACCACAGGAGACGCCTTTACAATTACATTTTAGGCATTTAGCTGATGAAAAATTCCACAACTTTTTCATGACTTCCTTAATTAAGCCGTAGTTCTTCCACGACCTAAGAATGTTATTCCTGCTTTGTTAATGCTGTTTATCAAAAACGTGTAATTAAATACAACAGTAGAGTTTTGTTCTGACTACATTTGCGCTTGCTATGAAGAAGTGGTGAAAAACAGCTGAAAACCACCATCTGATGTAACGAGCGTGTGGGGAAAATAAATAAATAAAAAGAAATATAAACTTATGAATTGGACACACTACACAAATTTAAATATCCTAATTGATTACAAAAAGACTGGGCATATTTGACTGACTGAAAAATTCAGATCAAACACAAAACGACTGAGATCACAGACCAGCCACTTGCAACTGCACTGAACTGTCCACACTAAACTCTTTTGAGCATGAAAGCTCTTGTGTTAAAACAGCTGTAGCTTTTGTAGTTTGCTCTATTAGGCACAAAAAAGAGATTAAAAGTGTGCAAAATGCATTTGGATTGAATCATGCAACAGCAGACTTGAGCAGTATGGGCTCTTAAAGAGGGAATTGGAGGTGAGTAGCTAATTTTGTGAATCAAATTATCCTACCTGTTGGTCCACACTAGAGCAAAAGCTATGTTGAAAAGGCCGTGATAACACTGTGACAGAGATAATACAGATGGATCATCATGGTATTTGCTGATGGTCAGTCACATTGAGTTGTCTCTCGGTTTTCATTGGGTATTTACACAATCCGTTCAGGTTTTTCTCACCTCAGTATACACCACCCGATTACATGCAGGTTCAAGTTGTGTATATATTTATATATAACACGTTCATATAATATAACTTGCCCAGTTTAGAGCCTGTACCCCTCATATATTTCTCAATAATCAGTGCTGACGGTCCGCTCTGACTGGACCAGAGTCTGCAGACTAGCACTTAGTGACACAGACTCGGTCCGACTGTGAATCAGGCCTGTAATCGTAGGATAAGTTGCTCAGTCTCACCTCTGCTTTACTTGAAATCTCCAGACTTTTCCAGATGATTAATCCAAAGCCCTGACTTTCCCCGACACCTCTTAAAATTACATACTCCATGAATAGATATTAGATAATGTGTATGTTTCATGACTATGATTGCAGAGCTGTAAAAAGTATATTATGAGCCAGGATTTGTGCAGGTGGGACTGCATCTGTACCGCTCAAATAGCATCGCTCATGAGAGAAGAGACTACATCAGTATAATAAACTGCAGTCAGTGCCTGTGCTATTTGGAATCAACATTAAAGACAAACAGGAATGAAAATAGACACAAGTTTAAATCCAACTCTTGCAGGTTAATAAATAAAACTATGCATGTGTTAACTGTATATACAAATTCTGCTTATTCTACATTTTTTTTTGTCACAATGCTCTTTCTATATGCAATTCACCATTTCCCCACCTTATGCCATTTGAACAGATGCTCACACACACACTCACATGGGGCTAAATGCCCAAATCATGCTGCTGGGGGACACATCCATCCCCCACTACTGAGTCCAATCCAAACCACATACTTTAATGTGACGGGTAAACCAAATTGAAACATCTATTTTGTATTTTTATTAGTCTGCCATGATATTGGGTATGACAACTTTTCTATGTTTAGCTGTCCCAGCTGTCAACAAACTATAAAATGGCAGGAATTATGACTCCAATACCAGCACGTGTATAAAGAGAGATTAGAAGCATTGCCTGTAAGTTAGCCCCACAAATACCCAGCAGCCTGCAGTGTTGGGGAGTAGTTTCATTTCACTACATATAACCAAACTAGTAGCCTAACTACGTTCTGCAGTGGCTTACTCGTTTTTCAACTAAAATAATATTTGCATAGTGAGTTTAAGTAGTTAAATTATCTGTTTTACATGGGACCTGCAGGGAGATTTGTTTAAGCGAGCAAATAAGCAATTTTCTGTTTTGTTTTCAAAGACGTAAACAAAGTTGAACTTCAGGTTTAAGGCATCACCTCAACTGTAATCATTAAAAACATTAAGGCAAGCTGCTTTAAAACAACTTAAGGTTTGCGTCAGTCTACTAAAATCTCCTGAAACCTCACCGAGCCACGTGGCTATGAGCACGCCGTCG
This sequence comes from Holocentrus rufus, assembly GCA_900302615.1. NCBI lineage: Eukaryota > Metazoa > Chordata > Actinopteri > Holocentriformes > Holocentridae > Holocentrus > Holocentrus rufus. The sequence goes on along the minus strand of OMLF01037705.1, from coordinate 34,178 downwards.
ATGCCCTCGATGGGGTCACAGATGCGGGCCACCACAGGGTGGACCTGCTGGGCCAGGTAGTACTGGGTGTCCAGGCTGAGCCCCGCTTGCTTCTGCAGCTGCTCCAGGGCGTAGGCTCTCTGACTGGCTGCCAGCGTGGAGCCGTCCTGCAGAGAGAGGGGCAGACAGACAGAGACGGGGGTGATTGTCCCTCACTCGTCCTTAATCCCTTAATCTTCATGCACCGTTACATATCATCAGTTTGTGATCTTCAATGCATATCAGGACGTCTTTTGTGATGAAGGGTTGAAATTTACCTTGGTGTACCCACTTCCCCTGAATCTACACTGTCTACTTCTACAGTAAGTGATTGCTTACGTTTCCTGAAATGAACAAACAACAAAATCCGGATCCTAAATTATAAGTCAAGGTGCATTGCTGATTGCTGTGTAATAGTGTTTTAACAATGTTAGTGCTTTACAGTGGATATGCCCTTTAAAGGTATGGACCAACCATATGTTGTAGGCATCAAAGACAAGAAGAGAACAGAGAACATCCCTCGCTTGAGATGAGTTTTGCTTTGTTTTATAGGGTATTAATTTTTCATTTTTTATTTTTGATGTCTCTGTTGTTTTTGATAAATGTCTTTTGGCTGTTTAGCTTTAAACACCCTTTATACAACCATAATAAATATCCCCTCGGTGGATCAATAAACATTTTAATTCAACAAAGCCCTGTAATGGAGTAGGAACCTGTCCAGCCGTGTTTCCCTGGCTTCCACACAGAGCATGCTGAGTTTGGGGTGAACTGAACTGAACTGAACTAAGAAATAGGCTGGCTGGCAGAGTTCTGTGAGCCAACAGGAAACCACCTGGATAAAACTGAACCTGCACTTTGTTAAAAAATTAGTCAAGAATGATATCATTTTGTCTGCTGCATAAACAAAAAAAAAAAGCTTTTGGATCCATATTTGAAGATGGAAAATCACAGCATGGCCACAAAAGAAAAAAGTGACTCAGCTGTCAGAAAAGCTCTCGTTTGATGAGTCAATAATGTAACATAATATTGTTGACCAAGACAATAAATAACAGACACATTCATTCATGCGCTCTAGTCACCATGTACTTGTCATTCATAAAGTCTCTCAGACACACATAAACACACACCTGGCAGATGATGTAAGACACGGTGTCTCCAGCTTTGACCCGTCGGCCGCCCTGGGAGTTGATCCACAGAGCCACGTGGACATGAGGGAGGCTTTTCTTGTCTGGGTAGTCCTGAGGATCCTTGGTCAGAGCCTGGGAGGGGGGGAATGGGAGGAAGTGTGGTGGAAAGACAAGACTGAGAACAAGAAGCTGAAGGCTGAAAATAAAACATTAAGTACACCTTTCAGATGAAGTGATTGGGCAAATACATAAGGGACTGGATGGACTGAATCTATTGGATCTTTTACTGATTTATTTGCTAACTTAATATGCCATTAAGTAAGTAGTCTTTCAGGTATGTGCAGGTACAAACTGCCGTGTCCTCACCTTGTGTATTTCATATTGGTTGAACGGGATGGCTCCGCTTGCCACCTTCTCTCCCACCTCCACCAGGTGCTTCTGGATGTTTTCCACGATGGCATCACGGCTCTGATCCGACAAGATCTGACCAATCACATAGCTGACAGAGGAGACGGAGAGGAGAGAAAAAGGGACTTAATCTGACATGGAACTTGATTTGCAACACAGCATCAGAACACACTGTTTATGAGTCAACTCTGACACTTTTCTTATCAGCTGTGCAGCCAGAGAGCAAAGCTAGCCCACTTCGCTGACGTACTTGCCGCACTCCTTGGCCAGGTCGCACCAGTCTCTGCGCACGATGTCCAGGCCTTTAAGCTCCTGCTTGGTGCTGTAGCGCCCCTCCCCGTGCTGCTCCACCACCAGGGCGGCGTACTTCTTCTTCTTCAGCAGTAACAGTGACTTGAACACGCCGTCAATGTCGATCTCCAGAAGTTTGTATAGCTTGTTTACTTCTGCCTTCACCTGAGGACAGTAAATAAAGGCATGCAAGGTCAGCTAAAACATTTGGTCAAAGTTCATATCCAGTGAACAATATGGTTAAAATAAAATAAACAAATAAATTGCAATTACTTTAACAGATATCGTGATTGTGATATGATCCATACCTTAAGTGGGAGTAATAATGTTTGCATCATAATTTTCATTTTTACTGAAAAACGATTTGATTCGTAATCGATTATGTGATTTTTTACCAAACAAACATGTTTTCCTACATCTAGAGAATATGGTTTGTAGGCCAGAGCATCTCGATTCCAGCATAATACTTTATAATCATATTTTCTCACACATTTTACCTTTATCAAAAATTGCAGTTCCTGTGATTTGCACTTGGCCATATTGCGATTTCAATAACGTTTAGATTAATAGTTCAGCTGTAGTTTGCAAAAGTACACAGAACAAATCAAAGATGACAAGTGGGAGGGTACACAACTTCTCTACCACTCGGTGCGCACCTTGTTGCCCATTTTGAAGACCTCCTCCAGAGACTTGCTGTTGGTGTTGATCATAATGGAGTCAGTGTCTCCGTAAATGACTTCCAGGTTCATCTGATGCACACAGGAAGTCAAAACGGCACAAAGAAGAAGTTATCAATGGGAGAAAACATTATCACCATCCAATAAAGTTTTGACTTGACTTGGTTTGTTTCAACAACCAATAGCTCATCAATAACCCACCTTCTGCACCATGTCTTTGGTGTGCATCAGAATCTGAGGGAGAAAGCGGACACGACAGTATGAGTGAGGCTCCAACATGAATGATGGGAAATTTACTGTGCATATGTAGGCGCAGAGAGCAAACACACAAGAACAAACAATCATTATTAAATATTAAGTGTCAATGTCATTTATTCTGTGTGTAGTTGGTGTGCATGCTCTTGTGTGAACATGGGAACGGAGCAGGTGACTTGCTATTAAATGGGGGATAATTGGCTAAGAGGGCAATTAAGGGACCGTGCTGCGACAGGCATCTTTTCAACCCACACACACACACACACATACACACACACGCGCCTTAATGACTCGTAATGGCCTTTATCACCCACAGAGTGAGTGACGGACAAATAAGAAAATTCTGTTAACGCAGGTTGTCCACTTTGTGTGTGTGTGTGTATGTGTGTGTGTGTGTGTGAGAGAGAGAGAGGGAGACCAATGTGGCAGAGGGATCCTAACAGGTGGGGGCCCAAAGGAGGGTGGGTGGAGATGGGGGCTCAGGGTCGCTAATCTGGGGGGGTCGGAGGGACGGAACGCGGTGTGACCTGTCACCAGCAATCTGCTCCTCAATCAACCACGACCGCATATATACACACCCCAACTCACACTGTGCTCTGTGGGGACAAGGACGTGACTATTTCAGAGTGTGAGGAAGGGGCGGTGTGTGTGTGTGTATGTGTATGTGTGTGTGCATGGGGGGGGTTCCACTCCCTGAAACCAGAGTGGGACTTAAGCATGCTTTATGAGCTGCTACATACCGCTGTATGGTGGGGGGAGTTTGAGTCATTACAGAACAGCCTCCTCCATTAGGGACTGCAGTCAAGGTCAAGGTCTCACCACGCACACATACACGTACATAATCACATGCCCACAAATCTAGGCCTAAGTACATATGCGCAAAATTGCACCGCTAAGAATGTGTGCGGACAAAATGACTACCCTGTCTATTGCTAGTTTAGCAGAGAGGGGAAGGGGATGGAAACAGGGGAAATGAGTCTGGGGAGAAACTGAGGCAAGGTACACAGGGAGCACAACTCTAATTTGTACTTTAAGTTGTGCTCCTTCCACTGTATCAAACACTAACACGATGGGTGGCTGCAGCCTCGAGTCTGCAGAAGCAGTTTACTGACCCCAAAGGTTGCAAAATGTGAATCTTAGGATAAAAAAAAAAAAAAAAGTCGGGTGCAGAAATCGAACAGGATATGTTCTGCCCTCCCTCTGAGCAAATGACTTAACCCCGTCTGCTCCAGTGGAGCTGCTCGGTGGTCAACAGTCTGCAGACGAGCAACACTTTGAGATTTTATTGCCCATTCTGAGCCTGATTTGAATCTGGGTTGGTCAAGCTTGGCACGGATTATCAAGAACAGGAATGGACAATGTATCTATATAACATCAATATTATGATGTCATCGGGGACTTAAGATATCATTGTATTGTGATTGGTCATAATTTTTTTTCTGGTTTTAAAGGCCAATGATCATCCCAATGACACTGTGATCAAAACATTGGGTTGAAGATATCTGATTTTGCCACGCAGCCCAACACGGTTTTATCAAACACCTTGTCCAGCCTCAGAACTGGATACTGTGTGACCCCCTCCATCTTCATGTGTGTGATGCATCATCTGTCGTGCGGCGCGAACAGCTCCCGGTCAGACGGCCGGCGGCCCAGTCAGCCGTCTATTCTGAACTGGACTAGCCTGGGGCTTCACTCTGACAGTCTTGAGCGGTCTGGTAGTCTGGCAAAGGCTGAAGACTATGTACTTGGCAGGTCCTAAGTGTCAGTGCTTGTGTGTCACCCTCCCTTCCCCATGGGCCGCTGTTGTAAATATGACTGTTATCCTCAGTCAGCTTGCATGATGAAGTGAGCGTTCGAACGCAGGCTGGAACAATCTCGCCCCGCCGACACTTTTCACCAAGTTAAAAGAGCAAGAGAGAGAGAAAAAAAAGTGGAAGGGAAGAGAGGAAGTGATGATGGAGGGACAGAGAGACAGAGAGAGACAGAGCAGCAAGGTGAGAAAGGGGAGGAGAGCGAGGTGAGAATGTGTTGATATAATTAATGTGTGGACTCATTTAGACAGGTTTTCCACATGCTGTCAGTTCCAGCAGGACGGACTGCTTTAAGGAATGACCCCCGTGAAAGACAAGTCGTTTGACCATGACTCTGGAATGTGTGTGCGATCCCGCCTCGGTGTGTGTGTGTGTGTGTATGTGTGACACAGAGTGCTCATCTTTAAACACATACCAGCACACACATACTATATAGACCAAACCAAACAGACATCCCCAGGGGGTAGAAGAGTGTATTTGTATGTCTTCTCTCTGACGACTGCACTACTCACCACCGAGCATACCGCTCATACCCAGGCAAACAACTGAAAAAGCATGTCGGGCGACTCGTGTTACTTCGCGATATTAAAATCCCCTGTAATTTTCTTCGGCGAGGCAGTGGACCCTCATTAATCTGTAACTCGGTCTTTCAAAGCTACCGGCGCATTGAATGGGCTTAATGCAAAAAAATAAATAAATCAATGACAAAAACATACAGGGATGTCATCATCCATTAGAGAGGAAAAACTGGAAAACACACTGCCGAATATATTCAACGGGCTGACAGGCCAAACTGTTGGTGTTTCCTTGATGATATGTGCAACTTAAAGCTACTGCCAGTAGAATGTGAAACGCGTTGACTTCGGCGACCCTTTGAGTCCCGAGTGGCTGTATTTTACGACAGCTGTCGCAAAGAGATTGTCCCCCCCGGAGACAAGCGTACGGGAGAGGTGATGTGAAATTGTTATAATGCAAACTGAATAATAGAACTGGAATAAAAATTTGTGGCGGGT
>OMLF01037705.1:9818-20870 GCA_900302615.1 Holocentrus rufus | reverse complement strand
TGGGGGTGGGGGTTTAGGCCTCAACTTAAAACAAGAGTGAGAGTAAGACGAGAGCCTGGCCAATCAATAAATACACAGAACACTTGCACATTCACACGAACTCACACACACATACACACACACACACACACACCCCGACAGATGAAGGTGCCGCGCTGGGGGGCGGGGGAGTGGATTTACACTGCTAACAGAGCACCGGTCGGTGTGCATGTCACAATTACAAAAATAAAAAGCCTCCTAAATCATGATATGAAAGTAGAGTGCAAATGTGACGATTAAAATGGGGGCAGGGGTGCAAACGGCAATACCCACAAATACACTAGAAACCCCGCTATAAACGCCAGCTGGCCCTTTTGGCTCGCTGCAGTCGGAAACTACCAAGAACTACTTGGCTTACCGTCATTTAACTTCCACAGAAACATAAACCTGCTTTGTTTCCTTGTAACTTTTCCCTCAAACTTAAGAGAAAAACAAGTGTAGAAAGGGTAAAAAAAACTCTTAATTCAGAAGAGCAAGCAGCAAATGCTTATCCTATTTTAAATACTGATTGTATGACATCATCGCTTCATTACTGCAAACTCCTGAGTGACAGGACAGACGTAACGAGATGACATACGGCGATTGTTTGAGCCAGACTCAAACACACTCAAACACACAGCGTGTTGTGTACCACAACACGCTCCTCACTCATATGCAACCTCTGCCAACACGATTCTAAATATCATTTAGCTACCAGCAAGTCTTTAAGGACGTGTTGAACGAAACCAATTAACTCCACATACTGTCAATATTTGTAATTTCTCTGTATCTTTATTGAAATTGCTTTAGATTATCATGAGAATAAGATGAGTTCATGTGCCAGTACCATATAACTCCATTCAACATATTGAGTCTTTGCTGTTAAATATGTTAATAGTGACAGAGATGGATATCTATACTTGTGTTACAAGGATATGAATGGTGTTATGGAGATATTCACAGGCATAGAACATTTACATAGAAATAACAAAAATATCCAAACAGACTGGATGGTATTTTTCTTAAAAGTTAGAGTCTAGCTTAAGTCTTTGGTTGAAAGAAAAAAGATACCTGGATCATCTATATTTTGGAAATATTGAATGATAAACTTCAAGTGTTTTTTTCTAAATGGATGTTCAGTATTTTGGAATGGAATCTTCACACAACAAATACATAAATTTAGATTTCACTGGTATTAAATCACAGTTCATTATTCACATTTGTTTTCGACAGCCCCGGTGGGAATCAGATGCCGTGTTCTCCACAGACGCAGAACCCGCAGTATAAATAGCCGTGTCTGGGATCATAGATACAAAGTCAACAAAACATCACGATGCTGCGGAGCGGGACACCCTGCCGTCTCAGCGGGCCCAGGTCCATGTTATCCACTCGCCAGACCGTGTTTTCAAACCTGACTGATGACCTTTTTCTCTCGCAACCCCACCTCACTCCACTCTGTCTCCATTCTGCACTGCGCTGATCGAATTATGCAGAAATTCTATGGTAATATATAAATCATAGCTCTGGTTTTTAACTTCCTCCTCGACATACTAGCTAATTCAAGAAATTATTTACAAAATTTTGGCACTGAACTGGTTACTAAACATCAATTCTTGTGACATCCCACAGCACTTGATTGAAATGGAGCACAGTAGATGAACTATTCCTTTAGGACCCTTGAAACCATGTTTAATCAAATATAAATCCTTGACTTATCTATCCAAATAATTCAATTGAACTTATTTACAGACTGCAAATGCACAGAACCTGTGTCACAACTGCAGAAAATGTAAATGCGGTCTAGTTAAGGGGTGAGACTGGCGATGCTCCCTGGATTAGAGAGGTGAGGTAAAGCGGGGAGGTGAAATGTAATTAACCTATCCACCTCTGGCTGCTGACAAGATTACAAGCTGTAAACCTGCAAGTCTGAGGGGCTGAAAAACTCCCACCTGTACCGGCGAGTCAAGTGCACACCTTATACGCTGCGGCTGAACAACGAGCATGACTTGAGGCACAAATAGCCTGGCAAAATAACAAACACACACTCACACTGAGTTTCTGCCCTGCCCTCTATTAGGGAACACAATGTGTGTGTAAGGGGATCTTAATGAAGGGCTCCCCTGAGGCAAACGCCAACACCTCTCAGCCGAGGATGTGTACTGTTAAAGCTCATTAATTGAACACATGAGCGCTGCCACAGACATGCTGTGTGTGTGTGTGTGTGTGTGTGTGTGTGTGTGGTGTTCAGTTGCTTGTACAATACCACAGCGGCCAGATATAGCCGTTTATGTCATGCTGCACACACGTCTCCCCGCGCCAATTTTATGAGAGCGCGCATACCCGTGTTGTTCCGTGCGTGTGAGTGTGTGTGTGTGTTGAGAGATCTCATTACACAATCACACTTTAGATGGAGCGTGTGTGTGTGTGTGTGTGTGTGTGCGCTTGCGTCTGCGCCCGTGTGGCATTTTGTTATTGGAAAAAGAGTTGCGTGGACCTATCAATATCACTGAATTAAACAGGCCTCTAATTTTTAGCATATGAAAAAAAAAATCATTTAGAAGGGGTGACAGGGAGAGGAAGACAGGGTGGGAGAGAGAGAGAGAAAGCTGGAGAAAGAGAAAAAGAGACGAAGGGTGAGCCAAAAAAAGAGGGGAGGAAAATAAAGCGAGAGAAGGGATAGAGGGAGGAGGAATAACACAACGTGGAACTTCAGTGCTGTAACACTGCCCTCTTGTGGCTGAAAATTGAAGTGTTTCATGGGATTTCTGTCTGTCTCTTTCCATCTATCTCATAAAAACACAATCAACACAAGGATTGAAGGCCATATTCATATCTACTGCATATGTGTGAACTTCTTTTTAAGCTCGACTTAACTTCTTCAAATCCATGCATGAATCTGAGTTTGATCTACTTTTAATCCCTTGTTTGGCTCTAAGTTCAGTTTAGCTTCTTTGATCCACCTTCGCTATTAAGGCAACAAAACCACAGAGTTACAGACGCATTAACATGTAGACACAGCTCACCTCTCTGCCCTTGTGTGTGACCAGGGCAGCCAGCGGCTTGGCGTAGAAGCGGCTGTAGCTGAATCCCAGGCAGCCGTACATGCTGTTAGCAGTCAGCTTCAGAGCCTTCTGCCGGATGTCGTACTGAAGCACAGAGACACTCCAATTTAGCCAAAAATATTCATCTTAATAATAATGTTTACATGCATGCAATACTATGATCTAGAAAATCTGATTAAGAATTAACATGGTTTGAAGTAACATGATTTTGTCTAATAATCCTGGATGTATTTGATTGGTTAGTTGTCTCAGTGGCAGACCTTAGTTTTAAAAAAAATGGCTATGGCATTTACCTGACAATTTCTGCAGTTGGAGCATTACCTTAATAAGTTCAATTTATTAAAACTGCGCATGTTAATGTATCCAATCCAATTACGCTGCATGTGTTAGTGTTTAATCAGTAACAGCAAACAAGAAAAGAGCAGGTAAACAATATTTTTTCTGTAAAAATGAATGAATGGATATTCTCGGAGGCAAAAGTCAACCCTGTTGTGCGTGTGTATGTGTTGGTGTGTGTGTGTGTGTGTTTCTGTCAGTGTGTGGATGTCAATTTCATAAAAGCATATTTATGTGATTATGGGTGTATAACTCAGCTCTGTGCCCTACATCAGGGCATAGACTGCTGTGTAGTTACATATAGGTGTGTGTGTGTGTGTGTGTGTGTGTGTGTGTGTGTGTGTGTGTACCTGCAGGTAGAGGTCTGGGTTGATGTCCTGCTGTTTCATCAGCTGTTTGACCTGTTTGCGGCGCTCCACCAGCTTCCTGATCTCCTTGGGCAGGATTCCCATCTCCAGATCCGCATCCGGGATCTCCGGAATCTCCTCCGACTCGTCCGCCTGTTACCATGGAAACGAGAGTTGGAATCGAGCGGGAATTGTATTTGGTCTACGAGAGCCAAAGTCAAATTGAGGAGCTGGACATGAGACTCTTCACTCCTCCGTCATCTTGAGAAATCACGTCTGCTCTTTACTGAGCGAAATCAAATTAAAAAGGAACAAGTTGTATGATTGTGAAAGTTTAACATTTCCCAACTTAAAAAAGCTTCATATCTTCACTTTCACACAACTCCCATGATCCTCTCCTATGTAAATGAGTTTTGATAATGTCAGCTAAATATCAGCTGCTGATTCATTTATTGTTTTTCATGGCCTGCTCTGATGTGTGAACTTTAATATTTATATAATCAATAAGTGTAAGACAACACTTAAATCATATTATCTTATAAGCAGAGCAGCTTGCAGGCCAGAGATTTGAACCAGCAACCTACTGGTCACAAGCCCAGTTCTAAACTTCAGGTCATTGTCATTCCGTCCTTCACCTAATACAAATAATAAGATCATCTTGACAACCACTGAAGAAGAATGCACACACACACACCTCGGCCTTTTTGTGAGGGTTGTGAGCCTCCCTCTGTACAGTGGTGAAGCAGATGTTGAACTCTTGGATGATGGAGGGATACAGACTGTTGAAGTCGAGCAGCAGCACAAACTTGTCGTAGAAACCTACAGAGAGATGGAGGGAGAGGGTTAGAGGTGAATGAATACAGACAAGAGAGAAAAATAAAAGGAAATAGAAACAGGAGGCCAGATGTTGAAGGGTTTGAACTCCGACTTTCTTACCGACTTTTGGATCCAGCACCAGACCTCCAGCATACGCCGCCTTCTTTTTCCTTTTGCCTTTTCCTGCATCCACCTCTTCCTCTCCCTCAGCCTGGGACACACGAAGGAGCAGAAAAAAATGTTACGAAAATGTAGCAATATTAACAACATTTTTCTATCAGGACAAAAAAGTATTGTTCTAGCAATTGCTGCTCGAGAACACAATGTACTGGGGAAGGTGTTTGTGTGTGTGTGTGTGTGTGTGTGTGTGTGTGTGGCTGTACCATCTCCTGCTGGGTCTTTCTGAAGGAGGGCTTGTCAGGGACGATGTAGTTCTTCTCATGGAAGGCATGAAGCAACAGGAACTCATTCCTCTCAGAGCGACCACCCATCAGAGTACGAGACTGCAGGCCGGAGGCAGGCAGACATGAGGGGATGGAAGCAGAAAGTCGATGATAAGGACACAGAAAGGAACAAAATCATGGACCAGAGCCGGAGTCTGGACAAACACTTGAATGAGGTCTGGCCTGACCTTATTTCTGTCAAAATCTGAACCATGTTGAAGAAAGCTAGCATTTTTGATGCAACTAAAGGCCAAAACTATATTTTGCAAAAATTATATTAAATATATATAAATTCAAACCCACCCAGAAACTGAGCAGTTAAGTGAAAAATTTGGGCCAAAACAAACCTGTTGAGCACTGCAGGATGTCAAGCTTAAGGCATAAATTACAAGGTCTTCAACCTTATAACTTTAACATTTTATACATTTAAACAAAGCAGGAGAGCAGCTACCAGGAATTTCAAAAACGTGTTTTGCAGTGCATAATTTTGGTTTTGAGAGCCACTCCTGGATCAGGTCAGGTAGGTTTATTTTGTATCTATTATTGTCCATAGTGTCTATTATTTAGATGTTAATATCATGATATATTGATATTTACCCAACAATTACAACTGTAACTATTATTTCGTTACCAGAGTGGGCAAATCAATAAACAAAAACTGTTGATTGTATGCAGTTGAATTTCACAAATTTGTGTGGCAGAGCGGTTAAATGAAAGTCAAGGAAAGCAGAGTTTTTGTTTCTTACCAGAACATTTCCAGCGATGTTGGTGATCTGCAGGGCCAGCGGCAGCACGTTGAGCTCACACATGATCTGGAGGATGAGCCTGGCGTCCGTCCACGTCAGCTCCAACAGGTACAGCAGGTGAGGAGAGTCACTGATGCACAAACACACACGAGGACACACATGGGTTCACGTTGAGGCTTAGGTGCAGACTCTCACACACAAAATGTTTGACAAGTAAATTCTTTACAGAGAGAAATTACTGAGACATCTTTCAGGTTCATATCAGTGCATGCACACACAAACATGAATAAGTTATTCCATAAAGAGGCTTTATGAAACCCTTAAAGATTCTGCACATAGAAAAACAAAATTGTCAATATGAAAAGTCAGAACTTTTAACATTTTCACCCGTCAAATAACTGCTGTATCTTGGGGTAAATTTCATCAACCAACTACTTATCTTGACTTTTTATCCCTGACAACTTCATGTCTAGACCAAACCTTAAATCTAGCAATAACTCCTGACTTTAAAGTGAGTTTTTCACCTGTGAAGTCTGAGAAAAAGGCATTTTCCAGTAATCACATGCCATTTGGTGGAATAAAATACCACATGCCATTTAGTGGATGCTTTTATCGAACACCTCATTCAATGCATATAATTTTAGGATACATTTAATTCATACTTCAGCAGTGAGGAGTCTGGTGACTTCTAATTGAATCATACAAACACACACACACCTGTAGAGGTTCCTGATGCTCTCCTGCGGGACAGTGGCCCTCTCCGTCTTCAGCACCTGTGCAGCCAGTTCAGTCAGGTGGTAACTCTTACAGCGAATCAGCTCCTTGGCTGAGATCTCCACGTCACACACCAGACGACCACACGTGGCGCTCTTCTCTGCGAAGGCACCGCGACCCTGCAAGCATCCACACCAAAGACACACACAACTTTACTATACTCAAATTAAACAGAAATGTAACAGAAATGCACGACTGCAAAAAATAAAGCATCTCAAATTGAGAGGGTTTCTGCTCTTCTTACCCCTAATTTGGGCATATTGGCCCTCCTGAGGCGTCCCATCTTAGACCAGTGGGGAACCTTGCACACGTTGATCCGCTGCAGAAGCACTTCCAGGTCAAAGCCAAAGATGTCGTGACCCTGAGGAGAATGAAAAGGAAAAAAGATCAGCACGCTTAGTTTGTATTCTGCAGAATCTTTGTACTATCTTGGCCTTTATTCATGACTGACAGCTGATATTTTTAAGTGAAGAAAATGTTTCAAGGGCATGGGATAAAGTCAACAAAATGCTGTGATGAGTGCCTCCTGATGTCAGCTCTCTACAGTTAAACAAATCCTGCATTTTGTAAACATGCTCAGCTTACTCACCACCAACACATCAGGGTCGATCTTGTGCATCTTGGCCAGGAAGAAGCCCAGCAGCGTGCGCTCTGTGGCAGCGATCTCCACCTTCCCGTTCTGATGTAGAGAACACGTCAGAGTCTCAGTGTTTTGGTCACTTACATTTAACAGGGTGATGGTATTCAACAGGAATTTTATAACTTCACAAAATATAAACTTAATTGCCTTTTTATGAAGCACTCTGCACACTCAGCTTTTACTTAAATGCTCCGTAAATCAAGTTTATTGTTATGACTGGTCCTTTGCCATCTTTGGTTGGCAGTTTCCCCATCACAGCTACTGCCATAAAAATCCAAGCATACACACTGATCTCTCTGATAATATGAAGACAAGTTTTCCATGTAAATGAACCAAGAGAGACACTCACCTTCTTCCTCACAGCCTCTTTGAAGTCGTAGGGGAAGATGCAGTCGTTGGGTTTACTGACCACTGAAAGAGACGGTAAGATCATCAGGGTTCCTTCATGTTTGCTATTTCATCTTTGTTCCAGGTCTGAACTTCATCACTGAACTTTAAGGTTTTGGTTAGTGTTCAACACACCATACGCTCACTAGGGCTGAGCTAACTAGATCCTATCACATGATCGCTGAAGATTATTGTACAGAACGTCAAATGAAGCCAAGGTCTACATTTCCAAATCATGACTGTTTCAAAACACATTGGCAAGAACGTCTGGGCTCCTGCACCACAACACCAAAAATGAATCCAAACCAAAAACTTACCTGGCAGGTTGCTAATTTATCTGGGCAAGCACCCCAAAAACTAAGACTGTATGAAAAGCACAGCATACCTGAATGTGTACTCTGTTTTATGCCTTTGTAGTAATAATATCTACCATTTTTATCAGCCTGGGCTCCAGAAATGGAGTAAATTTGTCATTTCAGTTCAGTTGAATATGTTTTCATGTTGTAAAGGTGAAAAGAACAGAAAATTTGATGACAAAATACTCATTAATAACCTCTTTCTCAATTCCTCTTGTGTTACTCAGAAGCTACAAGGTCTTGCTTAAGCAGGGCAGATGATGTCACATGGACCTGAACCCTGGCATTCTGATTAAAAGATATTCTCCCTAGTCCCTCTGCCACCTTGCTGCCTTTCTGTCTCACTGAGCTCCCTGCATCTCTCTGCCCTTCCTGGTATGAAACTTCATGACTCACCACAGAAATGAGTCTGGTAGGGAGGCCGAGGAGGGGCTTTGTCCATATGGAACTGATAGTGGATCAGCGCAGCCAGGGACACTATCTGTACGTGGAGGGAAACACAAGCATCAGACACTTGCTCACTTGATGTCTGACTGGGCAAACATCAGTTCAAATATAGGCGTAACTATACTAACGATTAAGGCTCAATAATAATGTGATCAATTGCCATGGGATAAATAAACTTTCTCTTGCATAGTGTGTACATTTGTTTGTGTGCACATGTATGCCCGTGCTCTGACCTCGTTGTGGTGTGTCTTGGGGTTCTGGACAGTCTTGAGGCTGATGGACATGACGGTGATGGGTGGGGGTGGCAGGTCTTTGACCACAGTGACCAGGTCGCTCCTCAGGGCCAGAGCCTCCACCTTACACCAGCTGACTGACTGGTTGTTCAGCTCTACAGTAGACAGAGTTGATACTTTATTCTCTACATTTCAAGATTAATCTTAAATGCAGACATTTGCTTTCTTATATAAGATGCTCCAGTATGTTTTTGTTATTCAGAGTGAATCGCTACACTATACTTCTAATTTAAAGGGTTTTGGCTCGGTTATTCAAAATCATATCCAAAAGTGTCATCATCCTTACGTGGTGTTTTGATGTCAAGCCAGCAGGGCCCTTTGATCTTCCTGCTGAGGAGGAAGTGCTCCAGACTGGAGGTGTTGGTTCCAAAAACGTGGGAAAAGGTCGCCCCCTTAAGGTCGGAAGGCAGTGCAGGGAACTCTGCCTGCAAAGTATTGATGAACAACCAGATGACTACATGAATACAAACTGTGGGCCTGGACCCCCTCTAACTGCTATCTGATAAAGATGTGTGTCTACTCACAGAATATCTGACTTCTAGGTACTCGCACTGCGTGGGCACATCGGGGATTTCAAAGGCATAACTCTTCTCCACTTTCTGCAGAGAGACAGCCAACAGAGCATTGTTTACAAAGACGCCAGGATTATCGTTTTCTACAGACGTCCATGCATGCTATGAAAATCACACAGACTCTGAAATCCATCACTGGATTTAGCACCAACCTTGGACTTAAACTTCATGATCTTGAACTTCTCAGAGAGGTCGTTGAACTCTTGGTAAACATCCATCATCCCCACCGGTGTGTCTGACACCTCCCCGGTCTTTGGGTCCACTTTCTGTTGATCAAAACACAGCTAACCAATTAGAAAAGATCATGGAGAAGACTCAGAGGTGACAAATTACAGGGTAGCAGGAATGAATGAAGCAGCAAGCACCACAGGAAGACAACAAACCTAGCCATGTGACAAATAAATAAATAAATCTGTATCTTAAAAACAGGGGTGTCATTCCATCACATTTCCTCCTGCCTGCTACTGACTGACAGCCAAGTGATGAATTATCCAATCAGAGTGAGCAAGATCAGGCATGTGACCGGGAGCAGGAAACTCACATATTCACGAGGTAAGAAGTACATGGTCCTCTCAATGTTCTTGACGGCCACGCAGCAGCTGACGTACGCTTTGGCAGATTCAATCCGCACTTTACCAAATAGGTACACCACACCTAGACCACAGTTATAAAGTCAAGCATCAGTTCTGTGACCTTAGATTAGACCATGGTCGTCATATGGGTAGCACCATTTACACTTTCCACTCCCAATGTAAATATGTCTCACCTGGTTGGCTGTACGGCTCCTCAAAGGCATCAAGCCAGTAGAAGCGGAAAACCTGCTCTCCATCTGGCCCCTCCACCAACGGGAGTTGGCTGGAGTCGACCTGCACCTCTGCAGGAGCCTCGCCGACTCCACCGTCCTCCTCTTGTCCCCATGAGCTTTCTATCCTGTTGGACCTTGAGAGGACAGAGGGAGTTATGGACTCTCTCTCATTCTGGTCCCAAAGGACAGAGAAAGTGGATCAGTCTGCTCTAAACTGACAGAGAAAGGGATTTCATACAAATATTTTTCTTTCATGTCTTCTATGGATTGAGAAAGGGAGATGTTTTGAAGAAATCATGTTTCACAAGTGGTTATAATCATGCAATGACCCTGCTGGAAGGCCTGAAATCTGCCTTTACAACACATGTTTTTCATTGGACATGATTTATTTGGTGCATTAAAACTTTCATCACACATGCTACGGCCTCTGCTAATTCTGTGTAGTGTTCTAGGATTATAAAAATGTCATCGCTGCTCCCACAACTCTTATTAAAAAAAATCCCAAGAAACAAAAATAGCAGGAAACACAAAAGCAGATGAATGACTCACAGGAGGAGAGGGTCCTGAGGTTCTGCTTTGGCCTCCACTTTGACTGTGGCCACTGCTGCTGCTTTGGGCTCAGGCTCTGCCTCGTCTTTAACGGGGAGCTTCTCCTCTTCTTCCTCCTCATGCCCGACCTCCATCGGCTCATCAAAGTCCACACCGTCAAATGCCAGGACATCGCTCACTGAACAACACATTCATAGTCAGTAACACAGGTAAAGTCAGTGCTCTTGGTGTTAGAAACACAAAAGAGAGAGGAGTGGGAACAAAATGAGACAAAGTGAGAGTTTATTTCTGGGCAGTTTCAGAGTTGTGATCTGTCTTCCTTACCCTCCTCCTCCGGCTCTTCTACTTTCACCTTCTTGCTCTCCACCACAGGCGCAGGCATGGAGGGCGCAGGGCGGGCTGGCTGTCTGGGAGTCACCTCTGATGGGGGCGGCCGGGTCACTTTGCCCTTTGACCCCACA
>OMLF01037700.1:35033-61318 GCA_900302615.1 Holocentrus rufus | reverse complement strand
ACGGCCACCCCAGCGTGGATCTGTACGCCTCGAGGGAGAGCACTCAGTGCCCCATGTTCTTTTCCTTGAGAGACCAGGATGCAACGATGGGGGTAGATGCGTTAGCACACGAGTGGCCACGGGTTCTGCTTTATGCTATGGCAGACATCGTACAACTCCTTTGCGACCAGCCATGGCCTCTCCCATTACGCAGAGATCTGCTATCACAGGCGCAAGGGGAGATATTTCATCCTCACCCAGAGCGGCTAGCACTCTGGGCTTGGCCCGTGAAAGGCTAAACCTGGATGCTGTTGGACTTCCACAGAATGTCATAACAACCATTCAGAGTGCTAGAGCCTCTTCTACTAGGTCGTTATATGATTGCAAATGGCGTGTGTTTGAGGACTGGTGTTCACGGTCACAGGAGGTGCCTTTCCAGTGCTCGGTGCCCGTAATTCTCAGCTTTCTGCAAGACTTGCTGGATAAGGGCAAAGCTTTCTCCACAGTTAAAGTATACTTGGCTGCTATTGGAGCATGCCATGTCGGTTTTGATGGTAAGGCTGTAGGGCAGCATCCCCTTGTCAGCCGTTTTATGAAGGGTGCTCGTTGTCTGCGACCAGTGTCCAAACAGCTTGCCCCATCATGGGATTTGTCAATTGTTTTGGATGCACTGTGTCACCCCCCCTTTGAGCCTTTAGACCAGGTGGATCTAAAAGTGCTCTCACTCAAGACTGCCCTTTTGTTGGCATTGGTATCTGCCAAGCGGGTCAGTGATATTCACGCGTTTTCAGTGCACCCTGACTGTCTTAAGTTTGCCACGGGAGATGCACGTGTGGTGCTACGGCCTAATCCGGTCTTTATACCAAAGAACCCTAATTTAGTGTGTCTTCCCCTTGACCTAGCGGCCTTTTGTCCCCCTCCTTTCTCCTCCTCAGAACAGGAGCGGTTGCATACATTGTGCCCAGTGCGTGCATTACGCATCTATGTGGACAGAACACAGGGGTTTCGGAAATCGGATCAGCTGTTTGTGTCATGGGCAAAACCTCATACAGGTAAGCCGGTGACAAAACAGAGGCTTTCTCATTGGATAGTTGGGGCCATTTCTTTGGCCTACAGCAGCAAGAGCCTTCAGGCCCCAGCTGGTCTCCGTGCTCACTCCACTAGGGGGATGGCCACATCCTGGGCCCTGTTTAGGGGCGTGCCTATCCAGGATGTATGCTTAGCGGCCAGTTGGGCTTCACCTCATACCTTTGCAAGATTTTATGCATTGGACGTCACTGCGCTCCCTTTGGCGCATACCGTGCTGAGTGTGGGCTCCTCTGAGGGTCGCGATTTGTCAGCCTAATGATTGGCAGTCGGTCTTCAAGATAAGCTTGTCTGGCAATACGGGAGTCAGTATGTCCCCATAGTGAGATACCGAGCGAATGTTTGAAAGAGAACTTTAGGTTACAGAGGTAACCCCGGTTCTCTGATAACATGAGTGAGGTATCTCACCAGACCGCCCTCCTTGCGTGAAGCGAGGAAGAAGAGGTTTTTGAATGAGCTGCTGACACTGCATTGTCCCTTTTGTAGGGAGAGGATGTCCCTCCTCTGGATGCAGTCGTCACGACTGCCAGCCAATGGGGCTGGCGTAATGGTATTAGGCTTCTGAGGACTACGCAGAGGGGCGTACCCCATAGTGAGATACCGAGCGAATGTTTGAAAGAGAACTATATTTTATGTATGTATGTGTGTGTTGTATGGGTGGCTGAAAGGCTATTTCATTTATGTGGAGTATTTTATAGATGTGTTCTCTATCTCATGTTGTACTGTAAAGCACACTGAGCGCATCTGTGTATGAAATGTGCAATACAAATAAAATTGACTTGTCTTGACTTGACTACTCCAGCAGTAAGGAGCCAGATGAATACCACATTAGAGTGTAAATGAGTATGCATGCCAATCACAACAGATAGGACAAACAAGGACTGTACATAGTAATTAATTATTATCAAAGAATATTGTCAGTGTCATTTAGAGGTGCAGTCCATTTACTACTGTTTATTACAGGTTTTCAGAATACAAGATTTAGTTTGTCAAAAATTTATCTTGAGATTAACAGCTGTCCCAGCTAACAAAAATGGCCAATGCTCATAAAAGAACCAGACTTCAATGTAATGCACACACTGATATGAAAACACTCATCTGAGGCACAATGGAATAATAATAAATCAGATACTTTGACAAAACAGCTCTTTGGGCAGCTTGGCAAATCCAGGCTTCAGGTTTATTATAATGGATTATCTTGTTCTTGGGATAGTTTTTCTAATCTATACAAGAATCAGTGGTGGGAAATGGATTCTTCAAAGAGTATGAAGACAAGTCCTGATATCTCCAACAACACTGACTGCATACAGAGGCCACCAAGAACAATATTGATGAGCAAAGACTGGTACAAACTTAACAAGTATTGGTATTATCCATTAAATCTAACCTGCAATCATAAAATGACTTGAATCGTTGGTAAAAGAAGATACATGACTAAAGGAATAGCAAATGGCACAGCTGGTCAAGACTCCTACACTGAGAGATTGGACGAATAGTTTGTGACAACTGTTCAAAATAACAGTGGGCCTCAACAGTTTGAAAAATATTGTACTATCGTAATAAAAGGTAGTTGAAATTGTGTATTATGAGCACATTTTTGTTCCAAAGGGTGTGTGGGAAAATGTTAGAAAGGCGTTCAGGGGCAAAAAACATACAAAACAGGAGATGGAGCTGCCAGAATATTTGGAAATAAGGGGAGGATTTGTTTGGGTACTACAAAGGCTTAAAGTCCCAAAAAAGGCTTTTTACGAAGGCACAAGGAAAAGGCTCAGGAATAGAATGAAGACTAACAATGTCTTTGTCCAGAACCTCAGTAAGTGGGCCAAAGATCTTATGATCACAGTGAATAGCATCTGGAATCACATAACAGCACTGAAATCTGACCTCACCAGTTATAAAGACAAATGCTTCCTGTTCTGTGTCTAATACTTTGGGAATCAGAATCAGAATCCTTTACTGATCCCCGTGGGGAAATTGGGTTTAATACTTCTAGTACATTGCAAATGGCCCAATCAGCACCTAACAAGTTAGAAATTCATAGACGTGAATGTTCTCTGCCAGATAAAAGACAGTGGAGCTAACCACAAATGTATTATTGTGGTCTTGTCGTATCTGAGCCTAATGTGAACAGAAACCACCACTCTGCTAAATAAATACAAAATGTCTATGTGATGTTCACATTTTCTTTACCTTCTATAGTGACATGCATAGAAAGCTGCAGAAAATCAGAGTGTCAGTCATTTTTGAGTCCTGTTGAGGCTTCTGGGTTTTTTGCATTCACCAGACTTGGTGCCATTGTTAAGACAACTCTTTGCTATTGGTGCGTATAAACAATATTTTCTTCACCAACTTGTAAAATCTTTGAAAAATATTAACAGAGTCAGAGCACAAACCAAAGGCATGACAGGAGCTAGCAGCCCTATAAATATAAGGGTGCTGAAGAGGGTCAAGGCCACTCCAGTGAGTGGAGTTTATCTCGCACCTTCATTTGTGACCATCTGTTCCATTCACATGACAGGATTTTGCCCTAGAAAGCCACTAAGGATTATAAGTTTCATAAGTCTACTGGCATTTGGAGCACAGTGAGTGCAAAGCAATGGAAATGTGGCGCGGCTCCCAGTCTTACTCTGTGAAAGGTCCGTAGCCAAGTCCCTTCATATCACGATACTCCGTCCACAGGGACATGTCTCCTCGTCTGGGGAACTTCTCATCCTTCCTCAGGATCTCCTCCAGCAGCTCCACACTGTTCACCGTCACTGATTTGAGTCCTCCTCTATAAATGGGCCCATAGAGCTGTTTCTCATAAACCTGACAGGAGGCAGAGAGAACGTGAAAGAGAAGAGCAGAGAGAGCAACCTGGCTGCAGATAGTTTTGGAAACAATGACTTGACATCCACATATGCATCTATGTCATCAAGGCCATCAACAATTAAGGTTCAAATCATAACATTGTCAGGAGCCATAGCACTTTTCTTTACTATACAATAAATGAAAAAAGTGCTCAGTGTTACAAAGTACAGAAATCATAAGGACTTCCGATCAACAAATTCACAGAACTACTTTTGCATTGTAATAGGAAAATATGATTAATTAGCAAGCTAGTCATTTGTAAAACCTTTGTTTTTTTAATCTTCAACCATTTAACACATGCACAGGGACTGAATGTCCCTGGGTGTTCTCTACACAAAGCAGGTCATGCAGAAAGGGTAAACAATCTCTTCCTGTGTTAACGTCAGTTGAGACTACTGCACCCATCATGGCTGCATGGCTGACCCAGAGTGTGGTGCAAAAGTGTGGCCGCTGGTCCCTGCCATGGCCTCCTGCTGCAATCATGACATTCTACTAAATAGACTTGAAAACTCTTTGCTTATCTGGACCTGCTCTCCAATGGTTCTCCTGATATTTAAAAGGACGCACTTTCTCTGTATCTCATGGCAACTTCACATCTGAAGGAGTCAACATTTTCTGTGGAGTTCCACAAGCCTCAGTTCTTGGTCCACTACTATTCAATCTATACATGCTCCTTCTGGGTAGCATCATACAGAATCACAATGCATGGACTTCACAAAGTGACAATAAGTATGCTCCAGCTCATTCACAATGCTGCAGCCAGAGTGCTAACTGGGACTAGGAAAGTAAAACACATTACACCTGTGCTGAAAACACTTCACTGGTTGCCGGTGCAGTATAGAATTGATTTCAAAGTATTGCTGCTTGTTTACAAGGCCCTAAATGGTATGGCTCCTAAATATCTTTCCAACCTGCTCGGACCTCTCAGATCATCAAGCATGTGTTTCCTGAATGTACCTGGAATTAAATCTAACTGAGGTAAAGGTGCATTTAGTCACTGGTGCTGTACTCTGGAACAAACTACCTGATGACCTGAGATGTGCTGCAACTGTATATCATCTCAAAAGCAGGCTTTTGGTAGTGTGTGTGTGGGTCTGGTTTTGCCTACTTTCTGGGACACAAACCAGACTTCAGACCGTTAATTGGGAACGCTTATCCAATTGGGGACAAAAATCAGTGTCCCCAGTCAGAAAAAGGCTGATTTTGGGGTCAAAGGTTAAGGTTAGGGTTAGGCTTGTAGTGATTACGGTTCGGGTAAGTATCCAGGAAATGAGTGTAAATCTATGTAAGTCCCCTAAAGTGACATAAGTAAATGTGTGTGTGTGTGTGTTCGCGCGCGCGTGTGTACTTTGGTTTGTGTGCCTGTTATAGTCCATGTGTGAGTGCTGTAGTAGGAAAAGGACAAGGCTTATAAAAAAAACTGTATTTTATGTATGTATGTGTGTGTTGCATTGTATGGGTGGCTGAAAGGCTATTTTACTTATGTGGAATATTTTATAGATGTGTTTTCTATCTCATGTTGTACTGAAAAGCACATTGATCTGTGTATGAAATGTGCAATACAAATAAAATTGACTTGACTTGACTGACACTGATTTGACACTGACACTGATCAGTGACACTGATTTGAGTCCTCCTCTGTAAATGGGCCCGTAGAGCTGTTTCCCATGAACCTAACGGGAGGCAGGGAGAACGTGAAAGAGAAGAGCAGAGAGAGCAACCTGGCTGCAGACAATTTTGGAAACAATGACTTGAGATCCACGTATGCATCTGTATCATCAAGGCCATCAGCAATTAAGGTTCAAATCATAACATTGTCAGGAGCCATAGCACTTTTCTTTACTATACAATATATGAAAAAGAAACAACTGTCATAACAACTTGCACTGATTGCTCTATAAAGGCCCATAAAGTGTTCAGTGTTGCAAAGTTCAGAAATTATTGGGACTTCCGACCAACAAATTCACAAAACTACTTCTGCGTTGTAATAAGAAAATATGATTATATTGCAAGCTACAGTCATTTAACACATACACAGGGACTGAATGTCCCTGAGTGTTCCCTACACAAAGCAGGTCATACAAAAAGGGTAAACACTCTCCTGTGTTAATGTCACCTGAGACTAGCTGTGGTTATCTGGAGGTTGCTATGGGAACTAAGGTAATTCAACCAGCCTGGCATTTTCTTTCCGTTATACATCGTCTCTAAAGGGGGCAAACTATAGTCAGTCAAGACATCTGTGCAATGAATCATTAAAACTCAGCAAGCAGAGACAGTAAGCAAGTGGTCTCTAACACAGGAATAAGCAAAATCTTGGAATGTCATGTGAAACAAGAGCAAGCCTGATAATGCAGTGGGATTCTTTAACATGTAACCCAATGTCACAGGGAGCATGCAGTGCGCTGCAGCCTGGTGTACCTGTAGTTCATGCAGACGGTTGTAGTATCCCTGAAACACTATTCTGTACAGCAGCTCCAGGAGGGAGACGCGTGGAAGGTCCTCAGCTGTCCGAGGTTTGTCCTGGGAGCCGGATAGGGCCACAGAGGGGGGTGGGGTGCCTCCCACCCCCCTGGAGCAGACCAGAGCCGCAGCAGAAGGCCGTGGCAGGGACCAGCGGCCACACCTTTGCACCACAGTCTGGGTCAGCCGTGCAGCCATGACGGATGCAGCAGGAGGAAATGTCAAAAACACAAGGCTCCTGTTACGTCCCAAAGAATGCCTGGGCGGGGAGGGGCCACCTCTCGCGGAAAGTTTAACCCTTCCAGTCCAGCTGTCGAGCACCAGACAGGGCCAGGCTCCTTAAAGGGCCATTCCTCCCATACAACTGTAACACATCTGAAGCCTTTTTTTTACTAAAAAAATAGCAAATAGTACAAATCTGTATCATTTGATTGGTCTTTAATCAATAGGACTTAATCAACTGTCCTTCAGTCAAGTTCCTGATTAACTATCAAAACATCAAAAGAATTTTTTAGATATTTTAGATGTATTATGGCAAAACAGCTTCAGTATCAGCTATAATCAGATATAATTACATTTGAGTTATAACACAAAACATTTGTATTAATTGTTTAAAGTTGTTGAATTTTTTAAAATACGGGTATTCCCACATTTACTTAGGCAAGCAATGGTTTGGTGGGTTCTTTTATTTTGACTATGACACTTAAGTTAGGTACTTATTAATAGTTTTCTTATGTAATAATGTAACTACACATGCTGCACAAAAACAACCACCTCTGTCCCTCTAGGAAAGATTTACAAGTTATGAGTTATAATAAAAAATATTTTCATTTTTGTAATTTCTGTTTCTACTTCTGCTGCTGCTGTGTCTCCCTGAATTTCTCTTTCGGGGGATCAATAAAGGCTACTCTTACTCTTACTTACCTTTGTGTCTAAGTGAGACTATACATTTGAAAAACACAAAAACAAATGGCCGGGAAAGGCAAAACAAAAGGCTTTTTATGGTGATTTTTATCTTTGAAGGACACCCTGTAAAGTTTACCCTGTTTCTTATGTGTAAAATATGTTATGTACTGTGTGCATTACACAATCTTTCACTGCTAGCTGCAGAGGACCTCAGCTAAGGGTTCAGTAGGCTAAGGGTGCTTTATAGCTGTTGGGTGGGTGTCAGGGGGCAGAATGGTCATAAGGTTACTTTTCTAGCTTTCGGTTACCACTGCCTTTCACATGATACAAAACATAATTCAGGTTTTCACACAATTGTGTTTATTTGGTATTATTAGTGCATTTCTGCTTCATGAACACCAAAACTACAACAGGAAATGTGAAATATGTACTCATGTTTCTCCCTTAAGCAGCTTCTATCCATTGATCTTTCTTCAAACTCCTTCAAGTCCTCTCACCCTTGCATTTTGGCAACATTGTCTATAGAGCCTGCGGGGTCCAGTTTGTACAGCATGAAGTGTCCTTGGACCTGGGCAGCGCTGATCTCGGGGTGGACGGTCAAGGCACTCTCAGCAAAACGCTCCGCCTCAGAGGCCGGCTCGTTGGGGTAGAAGCGTCGGAACATCTGGGTGAGCTGCCAGTGGTTGCAGTGACCAACGTACTGCTTCAGATCCACGCGGCCGGGTCTGATCAGCGCCGCGTCCAGCCTGTGTACAAAGATTGAAACAAAATAAGCAGCTCCCCTTGCTATAAAGTCACATTAACTCATTTTAATTTATGTATAAAGTACAAACATGGTTTCAGTTGTGAAATTTATTTTTTAAAGATTTTTTTTTAGCATTTCCGCTTTTTTCGACAGTGTTGGTAAATTCTATGCCAACTGTACCTGTCAATGAAGTTGGTGGTCATAAAGACTATTCTGGCCTCAGACGAGGCCACTCCATCCAGAGCATTCAGCAGACCACTGAAGGTCAGTCTTCCCATTCCCTGGTATGCCAGAGGGTCTGATGGGGACAGAGACACAAAGTTGAATGACTTGAATACAATTCAATAAGACAATTCCAGCTGTTGTGAATTTCTACCTTCCACCATAAATGCATGATATATGACAGAAAATGCTTCATAATTCAAACTTGAGAGCTGAACAGGTGTAAGAAATACATTTCGATCTTTTTATTAGCAAGAGCCTCTGACCACAGATGAATGTCTTTGAACCATGACTCCCTCCCTGCTACCTACTCTCTGTGGGGAGCAGCTCTCGGCTCACAAACGCTGCATCTACGTCTTCCAGCAGTATGATGCTTTGCTGCGGCGCCACGCTCAACAGGTGGTTCAGACGGTCATCTGAAAGGGACCGGTCGCTCAGACTCATCAGACAGATGCTGTAGCCCAGCTTGCCTGCCAGCGCCGTGCTGAAATACAGACGAGACACAAAAATGCTCATTTACACAATCTGTGCATTAGTACAGATAATGACAAGTTTTATTGCTAGTTGAGTTGACTTCTGGTCCATATTTCTGTCACACAGCTCTCAGACTCACATGAAGCTGCTCTTTCCACAGCCTGGTGGTCCATAGAGCAGATATCCTCTTCTGTAGGGGATCCCTATAGAAAAGAAGCACAAACACCATTAACCAATAGCCTAAGCTAGAATTAGAAACTTTATACTGCACAACACTTTCAAATGAAAGTTCCAACTTAAGTGCCTTCCAAATGATAAAATAATGATTAGAAGTTAGTAAGGTAAATGATAAAAATGTCAAGAGTGAAACGGCTAAATGCAATTTCCATATACAAAGAATGAAAACAGCTGTAATTGTAATTTACTATGTATTATGCTCTGTGCAGTGTGTACCTTCCACTTTTTAGGTAATGGCACCTGTGATAACCACATTCCAAATTTCATTTGTAACTTATTATGTATTATGCTCTGCGCAGTATGTACCTTCCGCTTTTAGGTAAAGAGCACCTGTGACTACCATATTCAAACTGCACTTTGTAACTTCGTTTGTAAATCGTGATGACTGTTATTATTTTTATTCATAGCCTGATGATGTTGTTATTAATGTACCTTGCACTGTGTATTTTAACTTGCACTGAAGACTTATTTATGACGTCTGTCTTTTATGTCAAAGACTACAGATGGAAATTAGCTTCCCTGCTATATCTGGTGCAGCCATCTTTTTATTTCCCTGAAATGATTAATGCCACTGCACGCTGTCCTGTTATAAATTAAATAAACTAAACTAAACTGTGGAAGGCTGAGATGGCCCCTCCTCAGTAAATAACACATGGTACACCACCTCTGTCTGTGTACCACTTGGGGTTTCCAATGAACTCCTTCACGTCGTCTACGATCTTTTCAGCCACGCCCACATCCAGGACCACTGAGCTGAGGGGTCTGCGTCGCCGCGGAAACCCAAAGGGCCTCCACTCGGCACCCATGGCTGTGTACATCACTGTCCGTCCCTCCTCCTGCTTCAGGGCCAGTTCTCTTGCTACAAAACAAAGCACACAGCTGGATGACCACTCAATGGTAAAGTGAAGTCACACAAAGACAGAATGAGAGCGTATTGCAGCTGCCAAAACCCAGTGTTTAGTCACTATTCATTTAAAAGACAACATGACAGTGTTTATGTCATACCTTCCTGCAAGATATCGAAGAAGAATTGTCTGTCTCTGCCTAAAGCAGTGAAGGTGACTGACTCCCATGGCGTTCCAGTGTGCAGATCCACCATCTGCTTCTCTCTGGTTCTCTCCACTCTGATCCACTTCCTCTGATACCTGCAGACAATGTCACACTCCATCTATAAACAGCATTTGAGACTGGGATTCTCGAGTTCATTACTTGACATAATGATCTACGAGATTTAGAGAAAACTTCTCACCAGATGATATGGTTCCCAGGACTTGGGTGGAAGTCAAACTGTGTGTGGACCCTTCCACTTTCATGTGCCAGATAAGAGGTCTGCACGCTCAGGTGCTGAGTGTGCCGGGCGTGCTTGGTGATCCAACTTAGCAGCCAGTGGTAGCTCTTATCCCTGCTGGGGACCTCCAAGGTGATCATGTAATGCCTGCGAAAGAAGATCATCCCGACCTGGGCTCCTTTCCGGGCCAAAGCTAACGCTGTCCCGACCCCCACCAGTCCAAATCCGGCCCCAAAGTAAGGGTTGTCTTGCAGACCACTCAGCAGATCTGATAGAGTCATGGTGATGAGGACTGGATACAAACTGAATCAGAGTCTATATATTTGTAATATCCCTTTGCATGCTCATTTGTAGATCTGCCTGCCTGACCGTTTGTTGATGAAGGATGTCTGTCATCAACCTGACAGTCTGCTTTATCAGATTAGGTGGAGGCTTGCTGCCTAGATAATTTAGGAATCAAACAATGTAAAAACAGCTAACTAGCAACTAATGTCACACATGTTAATGAAAAAGGCACCGCACTGACTTGTCTTTTCATTATTCATGTCATACGTTCCACACTCCTTCCATGGACACTTCGCCCTTTCGTGCAAATAAAAAATATTAGCAAAATATTACACAACTGCAGTCTTTCTCTTTAATGAGTGAAGAAAACTCATGTGTGGCATGTAGCGACCTCTATTACACTTCCGCGGTTTGTTACGTAAATATAATTCCTACCGCTCGTCTTACTAGGAAACTTTAGTTCCTAGCTCTTACTGGTGTTGTATCAACATATTTTCGCTCGCTAGCTTCTTCACTAGCTAAGCTAACAGGCTTGGTACATAATAATATGTGTGGCAGTAATTGTACATTGAACAGTCCGCTCAGACCCCCATAGCGAAATTAATTAACAGGAATTGGAGTTTTAACCGTTTCGCGACCAAAACCAACAGAAGGTCATGACGACGTAGCTCAAGTGATTCGACTTAACAAAAAGTAAGTGAAACCTAGCCACTACCTGTCTTTATTAATAAAAGAAGCATCGGAAAGTTACAATTAATCAAGTCACATATTAGCTTAGATGGTCCAGCCATACCATCAAACTAACAAGTCTTGATGTACTGGTTTTCAGATAGGAAAGATTGCGGAAGCTTGTGCAGTAGGTCGAGATTCTGTTTGCATCGTAGCTAACGTGAGAATGGTAATGCACATTATTACTGACAGCAGTGTGAACAATGTAGAGGCTATGGACATTGTTACATGCCGTGGCAACAAAACTGGGCACAGATTACTCATGCCTGCCACCTGTGCTCTTAAATCTGTTACATTGTAGCTCAAATTGTGCTTTATTTTTATTTTTTTCAGCAGACACAATGGAGACAGTCCATCCTCACCTCTGTGAGGAGTGTGGAGAAAGCATCTCAGAGGGTGACAAGTTTGCCTCTCATTCTTGTTCAAAGGGGTTGACAACCTCCACCAGAAAAGGACAGTTGGGGAATTACAAGTGCTCTTTATGCACTGAGTTCTTCACCAAGCCAAGCGCACTAAAACACCACTTCCGAATCCACGATGGAGAGCAGGAACCCAAAGGTCCATTCCCCTGCACTGAACAAGGTTGCCAGTTTAGCAGCACAGATCACCAGGAGTATCAAGCCCATCTGACATCCACACATGGTCTCACTCTTATTCCGTGCACCATCCGGTCCTGCAAGGTGTCATTTTGTACCCAAGGTGAGATGGAGAGCCATCGGCGGAACCACATGCCCTTCTGCTGCCTTAAGTGCCAGTTTGTGAGCAATAGTGCAAAACAACTAAATGACCACACCCTGGAACACAGCAGTCCTCATTCTGATCCTCAAGGTAAATGGAGCCCAGGAACGATATGGTTTTATGTGACACAAACCTGAAACTGAAAATCCAGACAAAGCAGTGTTTACATTATAACTTTTGGTGTAGGGATAGATTTCAACCATTTAGATACTAGGCAGATCTTATTTTACACAAACATACATACATCCACAGCTGTGATCAAGACTAGATTTTACATTAACATTCTTGCACATTTTTTTCTTAGGGAAGGAGATGGTGACCACAACAACCTGCCTAGATGATGGAAGCAACCGGTCTCTGGCCTCTGGTCGGCCGAAAAGAAAACAGAAACTCAACCCAGCTTATGTGTCATCATCACCAAAAGATGATGAGGTAGAACCTGAGAGGCAAGGACACAATACAAAGAGAGCAAAAAAGGACAGAGAAGAAGACAAACCTTCAGCAGGAACAAATGACAGTGACACACTGCCCTCCAAAGGTATGTACACTTGTCTGTCTGGTATGTAGAAGTGATGAGAATCGTAAAGTTTTTTTATTTGCAGATATGAAATAATAAAGCACAGGGATATGACAAACAATACTAGTTATTCACGTGATATTAAAGTATTACCTGAAGTGAACCACCTAAATAGTTTGCCTTTGAAAATGCCATAAAGCAGTAAAGAGATGCATCATCGCCCAGTTTTGTCAATCAGCGGTTTTTAAGAAAGCAACAATAAAGAATGGAAACTGATCCAGAGATTTGCCCAGATTTCATTATTGCAGAAAATAAAGCACAGTTGTATTATAGGGCGTCAAATTAGAAAACAGAAATATGTTGAAAGCAAAGTTGAAAACATTGTAATAAAGACAAAATATGTTTTGTTTTTGCATGAATATTTTTAAATTAGGCAGGGTGATGAAGATTCTCACCTTGTAACTTTCTAACAAGTTTCATATGTTTTTTTCTGATAGATTACCTCGCAGAGGGTACAGAGCACATCTATCGCACCCACACCTGCCCCAAATGTAGGCGCTGCTTCAAGATGCGCTCCCACCTGCAGGAGCACCTCCACTTGCATTTTCCTGACCCCAGTCTCCAGTGCAACACTTGCAAGCGTTACTTTACTAGCAAGAGCAAGCTACGCATACACAAGCTCCGTGAGACAGGTGAAAAAGTCCATCACTGCCACTTGTGTGACTATTCAGCCGTGGAGCGGAACGCAGTCCGCCGCCACGTTGCCAGCATGCATGCTGATGAGACAGGGGGGGATATAAAGTCTCAGGTCTATCCTTGCCCCAGCTGTGGTCAAAGCTTTCACCAAAGCAGGTCCCTTAAGGCTCACATGAAGACACACAACATCCTGTTGGATTGCAAGCCAGTGGCTTGTTTCCAAGAAGGCTGTTCTTTCCAGAGTTCTCTACGCAAAGCACTACTTAGACACACTACCAAAGTGCATGGGGTCAAGGCAGTGCAGTGTCGTTATCATGCCTGTGGTGCCATTTTCCGAAGTGTAAAGGACATGGAGGATCACCATCGGACACATCTCGCTTACCACTGCTCACAGTGTGATTTCTCTTGCTCCAACAAGACCGTCTTCCTCCAGCACCAGCGACAAGGCCACCCAGGGAGCGAGGAGCTTTGCTGTGACTTCTGCTCCTTTGTCACATTTAATCCTGTGGAGTTTGAGCAGCACATTGGACATTTGCACGCCAGTGAGAAGATCCATCGCTGTACACAGTGCAGCTATGTAACCTCACATAAGCGTGGCTTGACGCGGCACATGTTGATGCACAGTGGTGAGGATAGCATTTTTTGTTTGTTTTTCAATTTCTGATGGTTTAATGGTGCTTTCATGTGAAACATCTTACAGTTCCATGAGTCTGTGGATTTGTTCTGTGGATATGTGCTGAGCAAACGACTAATTTTGGCATCATATCTCTATTTTGTTTCCTTTAAAAGGTGAGAAGCCCCACAAGTGTAACCTCTGTGACTTCAGGTGCCGAGATGAGTCCTACCTCTCTAAACATATGCTCACTCACTCCAATGATAAAAACTTTATGTGCGCCGAATGTGGATACGTCACTAAATGGAAGCACTATCTGAATGTGCATATGCGGAAACATGCTGGGGACCTCAGGTAGATGTTTATAAAAACTTTGATTGTTGTATTGATTGATTGTATTTCTGGTATTTTTGGGAATCTTGGTGTTTTACGATGGGGTACCATTGTAGACAAATGGACCTACTACACAAACTGTTTTGTTTTATAACATATATCTTGTTCCCTAATTAAATTGAGCTTAAGGGTAGTCATTGTATGCACAAGAGTATCCATTTTAATTCTGCAGCTATACAACCAGGTTATAGTTTATTTTTGTTGAGAGATGCAACAGCAAAATAATCATTTTCCATATTTTTATTGTGCGGAAAGCTCCCACTCATGGAAATCTTGGGTATATTGTTGACCATGTATGTGTGCTTTGGGGAAAATCATTAAGACTGAAAGTTCAATAATGAATATGAGAATTGTTTGAAAGGGTGTAGAACTTCCTTTTCTTCCCTTTGGGTGCCACAATTAGCTAGGGCAGCCAAATTTATACACTGTTGTTCTTAAGAAAACTTTGTGTCCTTCTCTAGGTATCATTGTGATCAGTGCTCTTACCGTTGTCACCGCATGGACCAGCTAAACAGCCACAAACTACGACATCAGGCCAAGTCACTGATTTGTGAGATTTGTGCTTATGCCTGCAAGCGCAAATATGAGCTTCGTAATCACATGTTGGCCAAACATTCTGGAGAGGGGAAACAGCCAGCTGTGTATCAGTGCAAATACTGCACATACACTACCTGCTACCGACAAGCGCTTCAAAACCATGAGAACTGCAAACATACCAAACTGAAAGAGTTTCGCTGTGCGCTCTGCTTCTACTCCTCGTTTAGTAGCATCAGCCTGTTTCTGCACAAGAGGAAAGCTCATGGGTACGTGCCCGGGGACAAAGCTTGGTTAGAGAACTATGCTGCAAAGGAGAAGGAAAGGAACTCAATTGAATTCATGCAAGACTTCTATGAGAAACCCTCAACAGCTCATGAGCAGTCTGACCAGTCGGATGAAGGGTCTCCACCATCTCCAGCTACTGAGACCCAAAGAGAACAGTCTGAACTTATTGGCTCAGCAGACCAAAATGCCAACAAGGAAACTGCAGCTGGTTTGCAAACCTTGGATTCAGCAAATATTTATGATGATGTTCCTCAAGAGGTTGTTGATGAAAATATCTCAGGTAGTGCCCCATCTGTGAAAAGTCCTGAGGAATACTGTACCCTTGTTCTGACTACTCTATCAACCACTGAATATGAAACCTCTTCTTTGCAAAATGAAGTAGAAAATAGAGCAAACCCAACACCCACTTTAAATTGTAAAGCATCTGATACAACACAAGAAAAAGCAGACACCTCAACATCTGTGAGTTCTTCAGAGGAAGACAGTGTACCTTTGGCAGAGGGAGACTGTGAACAAAGTGACATTGATGAGAACTATGAACAAAATACAAGTCAGCCAGTTGAACCTGCTAGTAATGCCCAAACATCTGAGGTGGAGTATGCTTGTGGAATCACTAGTTCATCTGGTCAACCTGGACAGAATCAACTTCTAGAGTCAGAGATCCGCCTCAAGGCCATGAAGAAGCACGACAGGGACCAAGCAGAGGCAATGGTTTTGGAAGGACGGGTGCAAATGCTCGTGCTGCCAAGTGAAGATGTTTATCGCTGTGACAAGTGCTCTTATGTAACTCGCAAGGAAGCTGCTCTGAAGTACCACTGCCAATCTTTGTGCCATGGCAGGCTGAAGGGGTACAAGTGCCAAGCCTGTGGGGCACAGTTCAAACAGAGGCGAGGCTTTGACAGTCACCTTGTGAAGAAGTGTCCAGCACTTCAGCAAAAAACAAGGACATTTGTGGGCATGTCACCTGCGTGTTTTGCTGCAAAAGAGAGCTCTATTCAGGGTCAGGATGGATCCAAACAACCTGATAAAGGAACAGGTTCAGGTCAAATGGAGCTCCCACCTTTAGATAATAG
This sequence comes from Holocentrus rufus, assembly GCA_900302615.1. Taxonomy (NCBI): domain Eukaryota; kingdom Metazoa; phylum Chordata; class Actinopteri; order Holocentriformes; family Holocentridae; genus Holocentrus; species Holocentrus rufus. Next base: position 45,205 of record OMLF01037700.1, on the reverse strand, counting down.
CATTAGCAAAGATTCAGAAGATCAGGAATTACACCAACAAAGACGAGGAGCAAGTACATCTCATTTAACAAACAAAAGCTGCATTAATAAAGCTGCTCGCTCCAGTGAATCAGGAGGTCATGGCGGCAAAATTCAGAGAAATAAACATTTGAATGTTAAACTTGTGAAAAAGCAAACATTTTCTGGTCTCAAAACCAAATACAGAACTGATTCACGGAAGAATACCCTTTACACTAAAAAGGATGGGAAGTTCAAATGCAAGCTCTGCAGTTTTTCATCGGTCAGGCTTGCAACAGTTGCTTGCCACTCCTCAACCTGCAGAAAAACCTTGAGGAGAAAAGAGAATGAAATCCGTTCAGGCGTAGATGATGAAGGCAGTAATGAGTCACTCAGTGGAGGTAAGGACTTGGTGGAGAACAATGAAACCCCAGTGAAGGTTTCCGTGAAAGGTCAGATCTTCTCTTGTCCCAGCTGTGAGTTCAAGTGCAGCCAGAAAAGGGCATTAGACAGCCATGAGAGGCGAGGCTGCCTGAGGCCAGATGAAATCCAATGCCAAGTGTGTTCATTTGTAGCTAAATCTCAGATTTCACTGGCGAATCATGTTTTGTCTGCCCATGAAAAAAACAAGTCGGGTGTTGCAAAGCCTAAACGTTTGCACTGCGAGCACTGTGATTTTACCTGTAAGCAAGAGCGGTGCATGGTACACCATGTTGCACTCAAACACAAAGGTGCAAGGCCGCATCGTTGCCGTTACTGCGCTTTCAGTACCACACGACGCTATCGTTTGGAAGAGCATGAATCTCTCCACACTGGTGTCGGGCGTCACAGCTGCAACCAGTGTAACAAGACCTTTGGGACTATGACCAAATTGCGTCAACACAAGACACGCATCCACGACAGACAACCTACCCACTTCTGCTCACTCTGTGACTTCAGTGGCTACACACTTGATGATGTGAGGCGGCACAATCTCAGATGCCACACAGGGGAGTTACAGCATGCTTGCACTCATTGTAAGGCTCGCTTTAGTTCAGATGTAGCACTGAGGAACCACTGTAAACGTGTGCACCAGCTCCAGGTCTGTTTCTCCTGCATGCAGTGTGACTTCATGTGTAGTAGTGAGGCCACACTTAAGAGTCACCAGCAGAGCAGCCACCCTCATTTAAAGTGCGCCACCTGCCAGGAGTCTTTTGAGACAAAGGAAAGCCTTGAGATTCATCGTAGAACCCACTTGGCACATCAGTGCCACCTGTGCTCTTTTGCTACTAAAACAAGGCAGGTATTAGCTCAACACCTACTGAATGAGCATGAAGAGGGATGTCCAGAGGACAAACCTCTTAAGTGCAGCATCTGTCAGTTTGCCTGCCGGCACCAACTTGTATTGGAGCAGCATCTCCGTTCTCACGGGGGCAAACGTCTTTACAAGTGCACGGACTGCAAGTACTCGACCCGGAACAAGCAGAAGATCACATGGCACATTCGCATACACACTGGGGAGAAGCCTTACAGCTGTGAGCAGTGCAGTTACACCTGCACCGATCCCTCCAGGTTGAAGGTGAGCTTCAGACATACAGCTCTACAATTAGACTCCAATTTTTTCCTTTTCTGGTGAGAGTTGGTGGTGTGTTCAGACACAGGTAGACAGCCATAGTTCAGTGTTCTCTCATTACCACCACTTGTATGATGTTAAATGGGCAAGAAGGTGAAGGGCAACAATGAGTTGTGTTAGCATTCAACATGCAATAGAAATATCCCCATTTACATCACTTTATGTGAGAAGACACAATTCATTCATTCAGTCTACATTCAAAATCTCAGGCTTCCAAAGTGACACCAGCTTGACCTCTAAAAAGGAAAGTATACAGTTTTATATTGTTGTATTTTAGCTTATTTACACTATTTTTTTTTTTTTACTGTAGTTTCACATGAGAGTTCACCAGGAGGAGAAGAAGTATCTGTGTCCAGAGTGTGGCTACAAATGCAAGTGGGCGACCCAGCTGAAGTACCACATGACTAAGCACACAGGTGAGAATACTTGAAGGTTGATTACACCTGGGGAACAGGCAGCACAAGGATCAGAGAAGCAGATCTGTAAGTTGAATTTTGCAGGTTTGAATGCCTACAGTGGAGCTGCTCAGTGACCAACAATAGAAGACTGTGGCTGTGCTGGGCAGCTCCTAGGTGTGAATTAGGGGTTTTGGTTCACACTAATGGCGTGTTAAGAATCTTTCACCTCATTGAAGCAAAAAAACAAAAACAAAAGTAGAAGTAGTAAATTATATTCCCTTCATCTGCTTTCTCTAGGGGAAAAGCCATATGCCTGTGATGAGTGTGACTACCGTACCAACAGAGCAGACGCCCTGCGTGCCCACCGGGATACACAGCACTGCGACATGCGCTCTTACATCTGCGAGAAATGCGGCAAGGCCTTCAAGACTAGGTTCATACTGAAGACCCACCAGCGGCAACACAGTGATGATCGGCCCTACACGTGTGGTTTGTGCCACAAGGCTTTCCGATGGCCGGCGGGTCTCAGGCATCACTACCTCTCTCACACCAAGCAGCAACCTTTCTGCTGCCGCCACTGTTCCTACAGAGCCAAGCAGAAGTTCCAGGTGGTTAAGCATTTGCAAAGACACCACCCAGAAATGTCAGTCGAGCAGGGGGTGGTAAGGGACTCGGAAGCAGTTAGCTTGACCCTGAAGGAGGCTTTGCAAGGGACTCTGGATGAGAGAGCAATGGAGGTGGACAAGGAGGATCAGGAAGGAGCTCAGGGGCAGGAGGCAGTCACAGAGCTACATGGAGTAGAAGAAGAGGTGCTACAAAGAGGGCAGAGGACATGAGTAAACACTAAGGAGACAGTGCAATAGAGATGCAATGATCTGTTCAGATACTATCACTGCTGAAAGGATCTTCAAGATTGATTATATTTCATGACATGATTCATGTTCGCAATTTTTGAATTGTTAAGAGTGAGTGCATAAACCTGTCAGCAAGAAATTTGAAGAATAGTTTTAGGCCTTTTTTCCTTTTGAGGAGGAATACATACATACATACCAACATTGTGATGTAAGAGTAGATATCTGAGATTTTGAATGTTGGAATATCGTGATCCATGTTTTGTCTTTTCCTTGTTTTAAAGGCTGCATTATAGTAAAGGGATGAACTTTTCTGAAGGTATTGGAATATTCTGTTCTAATATTTACCGAATATTTACTGAATTCATCAGAAATTTCACACCTACAATACTGTCACAGTATCAAGGTATTTGGAGGCATTTGATGAAAGATATTATATTTGATTTTTTTTCCCATATCACCCAGCCCTAATATCTACCACAACATTCAGATCCCAACATTAGTCAAAATAAAGGTCCACATTGCTCCAGTAATAATGTAAATAAACAATTTATTTAAAACCAATGTTATGACATGCTGCTTTTATTGTGATTCCTTTAAATTATTTTTAGCAGAATAACAAATTGTCTTTAAGCCAGTCCAGTTAAAATGAATCACTAGTGGGGCAGTCTTGTTATTACAGGCAAATTACTCCCAATATTGATTTGGGTTCGTAGGTATCTAAGAGGCAACTGGCCATGACCATGAAAGGTTTATCACTTATTCTAAATAGAGTGATGTCAGTATATGGAACAATAATGTGAAACTCTACACATGATACATCTTGACTATGTTTATAATGTAAAAGAGTATCAATTTTAACATATGCATTGTTTGTCATTTTTCCTGAAAATAAGTGACAAAATAATGAGTCCACGTCCAAGTGTTCCAACATTCGTAAAATGTGTTTACTGCATTTATTTACAGGTCTATATTTACATAGATTTACAGTATATACAGAACATACCTCATGAAGTATACATATAGTAGGATTAAATCACTCATGCACTTACTTTACTGTTTGCATTAAGCAACATGATGCAGAACTTGGAATACTGATATTTGGCAATTTTTGCATAAAATTTTAAAGCCTTGTATGTAGTATAAATATGTGGTTATAAAAGTATATGCATAAATGATTAAACATTAAAACATTTAAGAAGTTCAAGTGTATTTGCAGCACTTAATTACTGTTTACAGTCTCAAGAGGCTTTACAGGCCCAGACTTCATAGAAAACAACAGCACCCCCTGACCTGAACCCTCAATAGTAATATGAGGGTCAGGGTTTACATTTAGAAACAATAGTAACAGGTAAACTCATTCTGGCTGTCTCACTGGAATGTTTTGCATAATACTGGTTAAACTCAGAGCTCAAAGCAATAAGATTAGACTTGGTAGCCTGCACTATCAATTTTGACAATCCGTGACCCTTTTTAGCTCCTGTTAAGCTCATAGATAGCCTTCAAAGAAATGTATTAACACTACTACTACCAATAATGATTCTAAATACAGATTCAATCATTTACTTTCACTGAATGATATTTGTACCAGTTCAGAGTCACTGGACAAAAACAGTGTCCTGGAGAGAAAAAATGTTGAAAATCAAGTTTGTTCTCCTCGACTTGACATGTTAACCAGGGCTGTTTGTATTACATTTTTTAAGATAGGAAATTCGCTAATATGGTAACTTATTTTAGCCTAATCCTAGCCCAGGATTAGATACTGGTATTTGTGCATGCCTTTCTCAACCCTTATCTAATCCATGCATTGGCATGATTTCGTTTTTGACACTTGGAATTTGTGACCAGCTCCGACTTCGATTTCTTCATGTGTGGTCTGAGATGCTGATGTTGACAAACAGGGACGAGGGAGGAATGGCCGTTCCATCTTTAGAGAGGAGATGTACATGACGGTATCCTTGGAGGGACAAAAGAGGAAGGGGGAGAAAAACAAACTTGGATTACAATATGCTGTCAAACAGGTACAACACATGAAAACCAGCCTCTTAGGCTCACTCTGCGTGATTTACAGTCATACTGTTATTAATTAATATGCATTGGCCCTGAGAAATAAACTGCTAAATAATCAAACACTGTGGCAGTGAGTTAATTTTACAAGGTGTGAGCTGTACAGGACCTCAGTGCTTTGGCTTTGGCTACATCATTCTTAGCTCTGTTAACCTGTTTGGATGCATGTAAATGGAAGGGTGAACTGTCCAACGAAGTCGTTCCTGGATGCTTTGTCATAGTCCTCCACCACAAAGCGAACCAGAGCCAGCTCAGGGGTGTGGATGACAAAATTCAGAGTCTCATTCCACACTGGGTTGAAACCTGCAGGTAGAGGGCAGCAGAGAGTTGATTATGACCAACTGAGATGTGTTTTCTCTTGGTTTATTTTAAAATGCCATTCTTTTAGGACACTTCTTGCTTTTACCCATTGTTTCTTATTTTTCTAGGCTGTCTAGCAATTCCCTCACCATTGTTGTGAATGTAACTGGTTTCTGCCTTGGCCTGGTCCTGTGGTACTCCATAGACCTCCACTCTGACCAGGGGGTCTACAATAGAACCCTCTTTCTGGTTCACCTTAGGAAGCTGCTGCCCACTGATCACCTGATAGACACACACATTTGCATGTCAGATATCCATATAAATAAAGGTAACAGCATATTCAGTATTGTGCATACACACAAATCCATCCTGCAGTTTCTCTCTCTCCTCTGCTTTATATTTATACAGGAAATGCTAAGGATGCTTGTTTATTTTAGCAACATCCTGCTTCACACTCACACAGTTGCACACATTCATGACTGGGTGATGCCCAACACAACCACAGTCCAACTAAATGTGTGCATATGGACACTTTTATTTACTCCCCAACCTGGATAGAGAAGCGGAGCGGTCTGTAGGCCCGGTGCTCTGCTGGTTTCTCCGGGTCAAATGTCGTGTTGCCGTCCCTCATGAACTCAGGTTTGAGGATGTAGCCGCAGCGTCCGTTCTGGCTGAACAGCCCGTCATTCAGATCCATTTCTAGACCAGCTGTCTGGAAGTTCAGAGCCACTTGGGGACAGGTGAGATTTAAAAAAAAAAAAAAAGAAAAAGAAAAAGAAAAACAGTTAAGTTGGAGTTTTGAAGTTGAACTTAAGTAAATAATGTTGAAAAATATTGATGAATATGAAGGAAAGAAGTAGTCTTGATATTTTGAAATGCTCTCAGAATAAGAGAGATGCAAGTCCTGAAACATCGTCTGTGAAACCACAAACTAATTGGCCTAATTAGGAATGAGACAAAGCTGCTGAGAAACACATGACATGCACTCCTACACACAATGCTCCATTCATGATTATCTTGGTCATCTTTGCTTTGTGCTGTCGTGATTGGTTGTCATTAAAAGAGCGAGACACACGAAGACAGCAGTGAGGACTCGCATGAAAGAGCAGCTTGTAGTTTTGTTGTAACAGGATTTTATCGGCTGCAGTCTTGCTCTGCTAGATGGACACTGATACAAATCTCTGTTTTTTGTTTTTTTAAGTAGGGAAATGGTAACTCCCCTTGCACAGAGGTGGATATACACCGTATACCTGCATATAAGCACCACTTCACCACTGGATTAAAGTCCAACACAAACCTAGCCAATAGTTTGGCGTACATATGGATATTTTCATCAGCACACTCTGATAGCTGCAGTGTGACCACAGATAAGAGACGCTCAAGGTCTTTGTTCAAAGGATTTAGAAAACCAGCAGACTGAAGCCTTCTCCTCACCTATCTGGCACCCGACACTCCACGACTCCTGAGGGTTGTAGTTGGAGGAGTCTGTCCTGAGACCGCTGGGGTAGATCCTGCTCAGCTGCCTTGTGTTGTATTGGACGAAGTCCGTCCCTGAAGAAGAGTTACACACAACTTTATTGAACATATTCAATGCATTCCCATAGGTTTTGTCTTTATAGCTTACATACTTTTGTCCATGAATAGATTAAGATCATCATTTCATTAAATATTATTTAAGTATCATCAACATTTTACTTCGGCAATATGTGAACCTTTAAAGATGGTTCTCTAACTTTGAAAAAGGAGAATGTGAACGGAGGGATATATTAGCTTATGAAGATGCCGGAGTTGCTTGCTAGTTGACCAAAATAACATTCTAACAACACAAGTAGACTCAACTAATTGTTGTGTAAGTAGGATATCCACCATAAAATCCCTTAAAAATTGGTTGCTGAACCAGCCCCATGAGAACATGGTCGTCAAAGAATCTTTCAAATGCCCCTTTGATTTCACTTCACCTGTGTCCTTAGCAAGCTTCTTGGCCTTGGACTCTGAGAAGGAGGACATCTCATAGCATTTTGAGTGCAAACGAGCATGCTCAAAACCATGGAAGTGGATGCTCTTGCAGTAAACCACCAAGTCTGACAGCTCACTGGACAGTTTTGACTTGGATTTCTGAGAAGCAGAGAAGAACATGCTAATGACAATGAGTGTAATGACGAAGATTTTACTATTCCAGTCCTGTTGTTATTCATGCTGGTTCACTGGAAAGACTTTGCTACATTTAAATGGAACAGAACCTTAATTAATGTCATTAGTAACACCTGTGCATGCCCTGCTATTTCATGTCAAAATCACAGTTGTGAAAAAGGTCTATCACTTTACCCACTGAAGCAGTCCACTCCTCAGCTGGGAAAGAGTGTGGTTACAGTAAAAACTTCCACTGTAAGTACTCTGTTAACTTGTACAAATGATGTTGAACAATGGGTACAAAATTACATGATATCAAAAAAAAAGAAAGGAAAGAAACAAAAGGCATAAATTGCTATTTTTGTACGGCGCCACTAAAAAGACTCTGAAGAAAAACATATTCCCTCAAGGGAGGACATTGATTTTCTCTTCTATCAAGTCTGCTTCCTGTCTCCTTTCACTATCTCCTGTCTTTAACTCCTGTCTCTCTTGTGTCTCAATCCAGTTTCCTGCCTGTCTCTACTATCACTCTTTATTCACTCCTGTCTTGTTTCGCTATCTTGTTTCACACCCGCCTGTTTTCCATCTCTCTTCACCCTCCACTTTGAGAAGAAGTAGTAGAGAATAATAAAGAGGCATGGACAAACCAACCTGAAAACATAAAGTCACTCCTGGATTACTTAAGGCAGGAAAGTGATGAATTGCTAGAACACACACAGACTTACTAAAAGTCCACCAAGTATGTATCTACCTTCTGACTGGAGTTCAGACTCTCACTGGGTGGTTGTTCTGCAGAGGAGGTCTCAGCATCGCCATTGGCCATCTCCTCCTCATCACTCAACTCATCTGTCAGGGTTCCATCAAGACTTTCCTCTAGACCGCCAATCTTCTTGGCTTTCAGCAAAATCATCCCTTTTAGTGCCTACAAAGAATGTGCACACAACGGTGACAGCCAGTTGCTTTTCCATTGCTGCTATTTCAAATGCAGTATTTACAGTATGCTGGGAGAAGAGAGTTGCATTGTGGGAGGGACCAGTATGGGACAAAATGACATCCAACCAGGATGTCACCATATATAAGTACTTGTTGTGTTCTTCCATACAGACTACAGGAATGCAGTCTGTTCTCTTGCACAGTATCTCATGTTCATTATCAAACACAATATACAACTATTTACTTAGCAAAATTCTCCATGGATTACCTCACAGCATTTATCTGCCATTAATTCACGTTAACATTGATTGTCCTAAGTGCTCTGACAGGAAAGGAGTCTGAAAATTATATTGTTGCTTTTAGCATTAGTGGTAGATGGATAACTAGGCATTGATGGACCATTAATGTTTTGAAAAGTCTTTGAATTGTTAATGATAACTAAAGTCCCTAAGATGAAATGGGTGAGGCACTACCTGCAAATATTTCATGGATACAGGTTGACAATTCATTCAAGTCAGGAGCTCTGTTTATTGATACTTCATTATAGACATTATCAACATAAACATTAGGGACCTAGAGTCAGTGATCACAGCCCCAGAAACTGAATCATATATTTGTACATGTAGTAATAGACTTAAATATTAATTAATGCTATTTCAACACTTATGAAAACATTTACATTTTTATAGCCAACAATTCAATAATAGATACTGACTAATAAGATGTACAACAAAAAACACCAGTTATGAATTCAAAGAAACATGCTCACATGCTGCCTTATTCATGCTGACATGAATAAGGCAGGTGAAAAGAATAAAATATCATTCCTCTCAGGTTAAAGCCTTTCATCTGCAAAATGTCAGCCTTGTTTTATCACTCGACCACCACACATTTTTTAGTTTATCGAATGGGCTTTGAAAGATTTTCATACTCCAGACATTTGGAGAAAATCTCCCCTTGTAGGGAACATGAGCAAGAAACAAATCCATTATACTAAAATCCCAAGGTAACAAAGCAGGGGTCTAACCTGTGGAGAAGGGAGCTGTTGAGGGACATGCCCATCTAACAGGGTCCTCTGTAGTGTGTCACCCAAGATTTGTTTAAGGTGCTGGGCCATGACAGTCTGCTGCTCCACACTACAGTGATTCTCCAGGGACAGGAGGACAGGGAAGTCTGATGTCTGGAAAACAAGGACACAAAGACTATGGGCTACAATAAATGGCTCCTTTGAAGAATAGCGCAGTTGATCCATGGTTGTAGTTTTCTTTTTCCTATCATTTATTCCAGTCTGCTGTGATATTCCCCGTCTAGTATTTTGGATGAACTGTCCCTTTAACTTCAAAACCATCTCAGCCAAAGTGCTTGAGTTGAGTATTTCAAACATCATTAAGCCTGGTGAAACAATAGGAAGGGTTCTTTCCTGGACTTTATGTTCTTATGCAGAGCTGCACTAAGAAGTCAAAGAGCCCTTCCTTTTGTTTCAACAGTCTATATATCAGCATCTGCCTGTGATCACACAATACTAAGATCCAGTAACATCTCATCATTAAGCGTGGCTTTTAGCTTCATTCTTGTCCGATGAATGAATGCAATCAACAAGAACATATCAATCTTAAGGCTTGAAAAGTTCCTGGTACTTTCCATACTTGGACAGCAAGGATACATTCTGTTTCAGGGGCAGGGAAGTTTACGAACCACGCCTTCAGGGATCTACATTTTTCAAGTTGCTTGGGGCTTTGAGGCAGTTAGTTATGTGCTGCCCACCTTGAAGGCGTATTCCTTGACTGTTGCAATGACATCTTTAAAGAGGATCTTGGATGTCCAGGTGTGGCCGTGATACACGACGGGCTCCCCGTCACTGCCGTCCCAGCAGTCCACCTCAAC
>OMLF01037700.1:6982-35013 GCA_900302615.1 Holocentrus rufus | reverse complement strand
CAACGGCAACCTCTCTTCAGGGCCCCACACACACACACACACACACACACACACACACACACACACAAATGCACATACACATCCCCTGAAAAACTGCCTTTGAGACTTCAAAGTTATATGATGTAACACACAAGTAACGGCAATAGCTTTGCCTGTCTCAAAGAGGACTTGGGAAACTTCAAACGATCTTGGGAGAAATTTAATCTCAGCTCCTACTGACACTCTACTGACACTTTTTGTGTCTCAGCTCTGGGTTAAATTGCATTTATAAATAATTCTCAACGTTTTAACCTGCTTTTGACCTGCTTGCAGAGATGGGTGAGGTTTAATGCATCCGGACAACTCTAACTATATTAGATAATTTGCCCATCTCTGATACTAAATTGACTTTTCAATACTGATACTATTGTATTGGCCTTCATGGTCCAGAAAGATTAAAAAGATCAAAACAAATACCCAAAACAATCTGTAATCACCATTTGTGTGGTGTGTGGTGTGTGTAGCAGTCCTTACTGGATATAGGCCTCCAGGCTGCTCTGTCCTCTGAGCTGGTCCTCCAGGAGGTAGGTGTTGTGTGAAGAGGAGATGAAGTAGTGGCTGAGTGGCTGGCTCATGTCCTGGTGGAGCTGCCGATGCTCAGGTTTAAATATGGAGCCCTCTGGTGAGCACAGGTACATCTGGAAGCCATCTAAAGACATGGCACCTTGCTTCTTGGCTGCATAGATGATATAATACAAACGGAATGAACACAAGACCTGCTGCTCTGAAAAAACTGAAAGCCTCAGTTCAGAGATTATTTGGCTATAACCTTTTGGATATATTAACACACATGTTCAAATACTTATAAACTAATATTAACTAATTCATAAATGAATAACTGGATCAGTGCACTCAGCAGAGCGCAGATCCCCACCAGATACGCACCACCCCACCATCTTGTCCATCGTTCAAAGACCCGTGACGATTAGGCAAATTTGTCCGCTAACGTATGAAACAGCAACGGCTGTTTTACACCTCATTTTTTACAGTTGTGAAGCATCAGGCTATTCAACCTATTTTAATCCCCACTTGTTGACAGATTCCATCAGCCTCTGACACTTTTTACAGTGTTGCTCTCCTGTGTGTCTGCTCTGTGCTCTGTTGACTTTCTTTGTCAGCAGTGTGTTTTATTAAGCGACCAGAAAATGCAATGCATGTCCTGCATTTTTTCACCCGCCATTGATAGGTCCAAAAGCATGCAAAGAAAGAGAAGGTGAGAGAGTAGTAATGGTCAAGTGAGACAATGAATGGAGTGAGGGAGCGGAAGTAGCAAGAACAAACAAACACTTTTCAAAGTTTTCAAATCAGTGCAGCCACAACAGTCTCATACAGCCATAACTGTACAAAAACATTTAGGCTGACAGACCCAGATGTTTGCAAGATTAGTCGCTGTCAGACACATAGACACACCAGACCAAGCGTATGATCACCTAGCCGAGATAATAAACTGATACACCTTGCAAAATATTGCAGTGTTGGATAACAGTGTATCAACAGGGGGCGCCATGCTGCAAGTAGGCTTACACATTCAGGCTTGAAGAATAACACAGATAAAGTGCAGAGTAAACCTACCTACCATCAGTTTACTACTTATGTTCATATATTCATTAAATGTAGTTTACCAGCCTTTTCAACACATTTTTATTATATAAATTTAGAGGGTATATATAACCAAAATGTATAAAAGTGGTATAAATCACAAAAATATTGTGTTTTCAACACAATGAAATATAAATGGATGACAAATTTCTGAGAAAAATATTCTGAAAATATTTATGCATCATTTTAGTGAATGACTGGGCTTCATAACTTTCACACTTATTTCATTGACAGTATGTTAGGCTAATTGCTGACTGGCTCAGCTTGAGGTGTAACCTATCCTCAAAGACTTGGCTGATGGAGGTAAGTCACTGAGATGAACAGCTGTGGTTGAAAGTATTTTTTTTACCTGTCTCAGATGGTTCATAGCGTTCAATCAGCTCCTGGGCGCGCGGTGCACTGCGCTCTCCCTCCTGTTGCTCCTGCCTCAGGAAGTTCTCCAGCTCCTCCAAGGTTAACTTGTCTCCATCTCCAGAATAGTCCTGGAACACCTTCCACACTTCATCCCTCTGAGTCAACATCTTGTAGAAGTAGACAAACTGCTCAATTTCCAGAGAGCCACTTTCCGACCTGTCAGCCATCTGTGGACAGAAAATGAAGAGCTTTACTTATGGTGCATTGTTTGTAGATGTTTTTTTTTCTCTGCAGAAATATTCCAATAGTTAACATGTTTTGGCTATATCGTTTATTGTGTTTTTATTTCACAACATCTGTAAGGCAATTTCCATTGCATGTCTTTGTTGACAGTGTCATCAGGTCTGTCACATGCTCTGTCTGGGTTTGGAAATATTGGAGAAAATTGAACAGATTAGAAAAAAAAAACTCATCTTTTACTTGTGTTTTTAATGTTTTTCACATGAGGGGTTGCGCAAAAGTGAAGGCCAAAATATACCACCAGAAACTTAGTGGTTAGTGAGTTTTGGGACAGCAAATGTGTGCCATGTGTCCTTTCAAAAAGACCTTGAGGGTAAAAATCTGAACTCCTACTTCCTCACTCTCAAAAGCCACTTGACATGAAGTTCACATTCCACTTACCAGCAGTAGTCTAAGATGTCAAAAGCTTACCGTGAAGAGATGGAAAGCATGTTCCTCATTCATCTCCACGTTCATCATCTTCAGCAGTTTTCGCACCTCTTTGAAGTTCATCCTCCCGTCCTTGTTTTTGTCAGCTTTTTGAAACCAGTCCCAGACCCACCTGAGAACTGGCTGAGGGAAACTCCAGATCAGATATGAAGTGGAATTTTAAAAAAAACAGTTTACACCCTCGCTATCAGTGGAAATATTTCCCATAACACTTAAGAGTGTTGTTTTAGGCCAATTGTTATCAAAGGGTTAGTATTCCTTTAATCTTAAAGTTATATTAAAACTTTCTAATCAACATGATTCTGATTATGTGAATGAGTGTGACACACATTTTTGTTATTCTATATAGCTCATCTTTTCATGACACACATCTATGCTTTTCAGAAGGTTCTAGAGACAACTGGACTTTTAGCTCCTAGGATCCACTCACTGATGTTTAACTCAAACAATACGATTATTTCTGCCTCCAGAGCAGCTCTGCTTCTGAGAAATGTTTACATGACTCAAGTTCCAGTCCATAAATCATATGCTTTGTTTGAGTGTTTCAACACCTGGCCAAAACATGCTGTGTACCAGAGAATATGGTGTCCCAATATTAAAATCTACTACAAACTGGAAGGATACTGGTCTAGCCTCTCCTTCTCATCCATAGTCTCAGCCTTGTGAATTAGCTTGCGCACGCCCCTGATCCAGGCCTGCGCCTCCTCTGGGGACTCAGCCACCAGGTCCAGGTTGCCTTGGCGACCGTGAAACACCAGGGTGAGGCAGAGGGGCGCGGGGAACTCGTCAGCGATGCTCAGCAGGACCTCCGACTGGTGGCCCTCACGCACCGCCTCGACCTCACTCACTGAGACTGAGACATGTGGGGCACGAGGTTAAAATGGTGTATTGAGCAAGTTATTGATCTGCTTTGATTCCATAATGTTTTCTATTTTTTGGGTGAGGAGTTTTATGCCTGAGGACATCACATGAACGAAACAGTTAATATGTCAGTACCATACACAAGCACATAGACATGCACAATATTATTTTAATCTTTTTCATCCAAGGGCCTTCTGAACACACACACACACACACACACACACACACACACACACACACACGCATATTTGTACCCACAAGTGGAGTGTCCTCTCCCCGCCCATCTGGACTTGTACCAGATAGTCAGACCATCCTCCAGGAGGCGGAAATGTCTTTGCTTCTTCCATGAACGTGACTTGACTTTCCTCAGAGTCGACCCTGCCATCATCACCTTGAGGTCTGGGTCATCCTGGAGGCCTGGGCAGAGGGAGGAGGGGACGAGGTCAAGGGGGAAAGGTCAAAGGTCATGATGGTGTCATACTTTAGTGATCTAATTGATCACAGTCTCCCTACTCAGCCTGCCAGCAGCTGCCCTGCTCAGTTACAGAACAGCACCCACGCACTATAATATAAAATCACTGGCAATTGGTAGTTATTGATTTCCAAAGTAAATCATTAATTCATTTTAATTTGCCACACATTAGTGGTAACTGCATTAACTGTCTTAATTCATGAACCGAGATGATTACTTCAACAGAAATATGATAATGTGATGATTGGACATTTTATCATTTATTATTGATCATACTGGACCATGTTTTCAAAATGTTTTTGTATCTGTTTCCTTCATACTTTTCTACTGTGCTTTATACTGTGTTATAAAAGCTAATTGAAATCCGGAATACAAGGTGAATTAAATTACTCACTGCATCCTCTCTTTCATCCTCTGTCTCCAAACATCTTGTGTCTTCTCTGGCTATGAGAAATTAACATGAGAGCTATCTGACAATCCTACGTTTTTCCCTTCCCTATGTCTGGGGTCCAACCAAGAAGCAGTTTGCATTTTATTTCAAAAGTATTTTATTAACCCATACTTTATCAGTAAGTGCAATAGACAAACAAGAGAAATCTGTCAAAATTTTATTATGTCAAATAATGTTAAAAAAAATAAATAAAAGTTTAATGATCATTTCCAAATTTGGTTTATTTCACCTCCTTTGTGTCATGTACTTGGTTTGGTTTTGTTTATAAGAGGAGCTAAAAATGTTCCTCTGTTGCTTCTGAAAACTTAGTTTTTTAATTACAGTGTTTCAATTTACAGAACAGAACAGAGCAGTAGTTTTATTAACTTTTCTGAATTCTTATTTTTTGTGTCTTACTTATTTGGAGATTTCAATAATTATGTGTGCTGCCCCTCCTTTTCTCTTCTCAGCTGTTTTTTTGAGTCTTATGACATGACTCTTTTTATTTTACCCAGCTTATTGAGAGGGGGCACTCACAGTAGGGTCATACTCATACGCTTGACTTTGTACTTTTGAGTGTAGCTCTCAGTAATATTGAAACAGATGATGTCTTTGAGACTGACCATCAAGCTCTGCATCTACTTCCTACTCTAAAGTCATATGTTCCTGTTCATGTTCCTGATCTCAGACTTTCAACTCCAATTATGCAAATACATCTGCTGAAATCTCTTCTTCCACTTTTCAGCCTAGTCTCATCCAGCAGTCACATAGCACCTCTATTGATGCCTCAGCTGATATTTCTAAAACTAAGTGCCAGGCCATTATTAACCCCAGTGCACCCTTTAAAGAGAAATTTTCCAAATGCAACGCTCCTCCACAGTTGAATGAACATACACATTCCATCAAGAGTTTAAATAAGCCAAATGCCAGTGGAGATATTATTATTACTATTATTATGATTATTATTATCACAGTAGTTGTATTATCATTTTGTGTGAATAGAATTTACTCACGTGAACTTTGATGAGAATCCATTGTTATCCTTGACACATGCCAGTGAGAATTTGCTGCAACAAAAATCACAACACAATGCCTTCCATTAAAAAAAAGGCCCTCACAAAACATTTTGTTCATTCAACAAGTGAATAATATACACTAATCCACATAATCACAGCACTATATTAATCTTCATTTATCCATAATCCATAGATGGTTTTCTGAGCATACATGTTCCTTATTCAATAGCCATCTAGTTCTAGCACATTTACATGTGAATTTTGTTTTAACCACTACTTCATAAAACGTCAGTGTTCCTGAATTCTCTGCCACAGTTGCTGCTTTAGCTGCCACAGTATTTACAAGATATACAGTCAACATTTAAATATCGATCTGCCCTCTCCATCAGACCTGGCTCACTCATTATTTAGAGCATGGCAATTGCCGCAGTTTCTCTGCTGACTTGAGAAAATCACAGACGCTCAGCAGTTTGCGCTGCTGACTTACAAGCTGGAACACTTGGAACAGACATAAGACTGAACGAGTCCCACAAAAGTTTACATGGCATCACAACGGAATCTAATAAAAAGATAATTTCATTGATGACTTTTTTATTTGTGTATAATTGATGTTTCCTTGTCGTTCAGTGCCACCTGTGCATTTTTCATGATTTTTTTGTGCATCATGTGTTGTGCTTGAGGAAAGACCACAGGCTTAGAGAATAAAGTTCTATCTTATCCTATCCTATCGTTTAGTTATTACACAAAGTTCTTCAAAGACATGCTACTGAAAAAAGTTTTTCTTTTTCCCTTAGTGCACTTTACAGAACCATATGCACATTTATATAATCTGTGACCAGCATGGGAATGAATCAGCGGCTCCACCCTGGCTGTGGCAGTGCCACCCTCTACCCACTTGGCTATACACCACCACGGCTTCTTAGGACCAACTGAACTATCTACATGAAAACAAATCAAAAATGGCAAAAAATCAAAAAGAACAAGATCATTATCAGCAGTCGCCTCCTGCTATCTCAGTTGTTCACTGATAAATGTGGATCAAACACTTCCTGAAAAAGGTGGCTTTCCAAAAGTCTGTGCTTCAGTATTGCTGTGTGACAAAGATCCTTTCCGTACATTGTCTCTTAAAACAACACTGTCTAACCTTCTGACCAGGGGGTTCAGCCCTCTGTTTCACAGCCTCTTCCAGCCCACCTTGGTTTGCTTACAGTTTGACAGAATTACTAAGAGCTCCCACCGCAAGGCAAGGGAAGCAATACAATGAATGCTTTCATATTTATTTCATATTAGTTATAACACCACGTCTGTGCAGGAGGACTGACCATGAAACCACTGGTTATTTTCCTCGGCCCCTCCCCCCATAAACTGTTATTCTAAGAATAACTTGCAGTTTTATGTTTAGCTTCCACTTTAAAGCAAAGTCAAAGACATTCTTCTATTCTGAGCAGTTGGATAGAAGTCCAGCCCTAACCGTTTTTTCTGATTCTACAGTTCATTGGTATGTTAACACACCCTCCTTCATATTTCAGGTCAGTGCTTATGCTTACACGCCAAGCGGTGAGTGGATTATATGTTGTTGTTTTATTTTTGGGGCTGTGATGAAGTGTTTTGGACAGACACTCTCTTCAGGCGAGATGAGTCACACGCGGCCACATCTCCAGGGAGTTCACTGACCACACACGCACGCACCACCTCATGAGCAAATATCATTGTACAAGGGGGGGAAAAAATCAGAAGAAACAGCTCAGCCATGAAGATCAACAGCTTCATGCTTGCATGCCTCTAGTTTGCACTTCCATCCATTTTCTCCACCATAGGAATATTCCATTTTCCTGTGTGGAGGAATGTGTGCGCTTCTAAGACTATCTCCTTTCTGCACACAGTTATGTGAAGAATGCCACAAGCAGGCACTGCCAGTCTAATAATTTTGATGTATTACGCCTCCCAATACTGGAGAGGGAGGTTTGTGCACAGTTAATTGAAACCAGAGGCACAGATAGGAGACATAAAAGCTGCAGCCATCACTTCAACAAAGGCAGGGTGCCACAAAGACGCTGCTAAGGACAGAAAGAATGACTCAGCCTAGCTAAAATGTGGATATTTGTTTGACAGGGAAAAGGAATGATACTTACCCAAAAGTGAAGATTTCCCCGGGGATCTAACTCAGGCTTGGCCGAGGCTTCAAATGTTGCTGAGAGGTGGCCTTGCTGTGAGAGAGAGCTCTCCCAGGGAGGGCCTCAGATACTGGGGGTTGCACCCTGGACCGGCTGGCTGCTTAAAAGAAGGTCCGGAGAGATGTGTGCGTCAGGCTGGCTCTGTGTGCTGAGCTCCAGACTCCAGGGAGTGTCCAGGGGCTGCTCGGCTCGCGCAGGGCCTTTAAAGACTGGGAGTGTCCGAAGGAAACTGTGGCTCAGCCTCCTTTCTCACCATTCTCCACTGTGACTGCTGGGTCTAGGAAACCTGACTCCTAGTCAACACTGGCGCACGCTGGTACCCTCCCCTCCACCCCTCCCGGTCTTCCTTCCTTTTCTGCCACTCCCTCACTCCGCCATCTGCAGGGCCCCACTGCATCTGGCGAAGATCAGTCTCTCAGGCTGCCTGCCTCAGCATAGATGCTTCACACTCCCTCGCTCTTAGGGCAGTGACATAGACAGACTCTCATGTATCTGTATCAGCAGCGGTAACGGATAGCACAGTCTGGCTAAAGGTCAGCTGCTTGAGCACAATGCAAGTATCGAGTAAAGACGCCATGAAAAAAACAAAACAACAGAGATATTGTCCAACAAAACCTCACCTTCAGCATGAGAGTTCTCCCACTTCTTGAGGATTCTGCTTCCCTTTCCTCAGAAAACACTGACTCAGACCATATCTGCTCTCTCATGACAGGCAGTCTATCTGAGTGCTTGGGGGGGAATGTAACCGTGAGTCTCATTATACTAAGAGAGCACACTGACCAAGGGTGACACTGTAAGAGCTGGCTTTTTGCCAAATACTGCAGAGCAGATCTATGGGTAGTATACGGTTCCCTGGAACCGTATACCGATTTTCACAATGGATGCCATTTTCATTCCTTACCATGTCCTAATTGCATTTCAAAATATTCATGTTAGAGAATGCAATGAAGAAAGACGTAAGTCTGCACACTGGAACAAAGAGCTTCCAAAATGTATTAATGATCGACGATGTATTAATAAATCCAATGAATGCATGTGTCTTTGATCTAACAATGGTTACGGCTATGGTACATGGAAGCAAGTCAAGGGCAAGTATCAGTAGACAATGATGCAGACTTTGAAAAAGAGAGCTTTGGGAAAGTTCTCTCCATTGTCCCATCACTTCCTGTATTGATTGTGTTCAATATGGTGAGTTCTCAAAGTCAGCCTAATGTACTTCTCCATTTGAAAAGTTGACTAGAATAAGCTTATAATGACTTTAACTGGCTCTTTCCGAACAAAAAAAAAACAACGAAACACAATGCATGTTTTAGCACAACTCCCATGGGGATAAAATTTGTTTTTAAGTGGAAGGCTTGGGGCGTAGATGTTTTCCATGATGCGCACCGGCCCGTATGTGCAACTCATTTGTTGGGAGAGATAATGGAACCTATGGGGGAAATAATCTGCTAATGTACCGGTAAAAGGAAATGTTGAAATGTCAGGGGGTTGTTTACTGAGCACTCAGCAGGCTCAGGTGAGCACAACTGAACTATTTTCTCTTCCATCTACAAATGAACTTTTCAAGTTGGTGCAGTAAGAAAACTTTACTTATATACTTGACTTTTTCAGTGAAATGTCTCCATACGAAAAATTACATTTGAGTAGGAGGAAATTTTTTTCTGTAATAATTTTTGATTTGCGTGTCATCTTTCATGCAGCTGACACTTATTAGACAGGGAACTTGTCATTTAGTGGATTAAGACTTGAACTCTGCTGATAAACACTTTCAAGCGTAACTGCACAATGAAGTATAAGTGACACAGGTGAATCAAATTACCACTATGGAGTAGAAATTCCAGAAATTTGAATGTAAAAATATTAGATAGCATGTGTACTGCTGATATGTATGTAATTCCATGCAAAGAAAGAATTTTAACAGAATCAAAAAACTACGTAAAAGATAAAACGTTATTTTAAGAACTGTTCAACACTCAATTGGATACAATATGCTAAAGACTTAACAGGCACAAATTTGCTTTGCATATCTATTATAATGTGGCATAGGCTTTAGGAACAATTTTTAACATCGCTCTTTCAATATTTTTCTTCTTCTTCTTGCGAGCGAAACTGAGGCTGGTTCTCTTCAGTATATCTCAGAAATACTTTAGACGGCAAGGTGACCAAAACGTAACACCTAAGTGGTGTGAAATACACAGTTTAATTATGGATGACCTTTGAGTCAAGTTCCTGAAGTTTCACCCAAGACTGAAATGATCTCTTTTGTTATCTTAACTGAGTATCCTGTGTGATTACGGCAAGAAAGGGACACAACCAGTCAAATAGCACACCCCAAAAAATTCTTATTATTTGAAATGCAATAGGCAAAAGTAATAAACAGTTATTGCTTTGTTGTGGAATGTTACAGAAAGTTAGGGTGGTACACCCCCTTGAAAAAAAAAAAAAAAGAAAGAAAAATAATAATTTCAGTTTTCATCTCGCTCTCATCTCCAGAGGTGAAGCACTGGCAGAAAATTTGGTGGGAAAAAAACACATCCAACTATCCAAGAGCAAAAAAATCTACTTCTATTATTTTACAACTCTCTTCGTTTTGCAGACAGTCTTCACATCACTGTATTTTGGAGTTTAAACCAAAGTAGACAGTGGTGACAGTGTGTGTCCTTGTGTGTGTGTGTACACTGTAAACGTACACTCTGTCCACATCACTGCGTGGCCAGCGGGATGCCCCTGGCAGCAGTGACCTGACCCTCCTGCAGGTTCTTGACCAGCTGACCCAGCCAGCGCTTGGTGGTGGTGTCGTCCTTCAATACCTGGGCAAAGGTGCTGTCCTTCAGCTGGTCTGGCAGACACTGGCGCAGGGCCTCTCTGGCTCTGTGGAGGGGATGCCACACATCACACAACAATCTACTATATTCTCGTTGTTATCCTGATATTAAGCTGCACTCAGCAACTCTGCATGCTTGTGGCTCAAAAAGGCAGCCAGAGAAAGTGAAATTCAATACCCAGCAATTATGTAATGTGAGGACTACAGAATGACAACCTATTAATCTGACCCTGGTCACACAACATTTATGTCATGTCAACTCAATTATTCATTAATTTCCTCTACACACTTAATCCTTTTCAGGGTCATGAGGGTTGGAGCCTATTCCAGAATACACTGGCTGAGCAGCAGGCATAGTTTGAATTGAGTGACCAATTATGGGGGGGTGGGATTATTTTGAGACTGTTGCTACAACACTAAAACTAATCCTATCTTCAGTGTAAGACACTATAACTAGGGGCAGGACTTTCTGCCTACCTGTTGTTAAGTACTGATTCTGGATCAGCACAATGGAGGTGTCTCAAAATTAGCTCTTAATCTCGATTTGGTCCTTAAAAACAGGTAGCATTAAACTCCTGCCCTTACAATATAGTATAATGCAGTATAATGAGCAGCTGGCCTGGGTTGCACTGCTGCTGAAGGAGGAGTATTATCCTCTTTAACTGCACTCTACATGTCAAAACTAGGTCTGGACTACAGAACATGCCATGGAGAAATATACAGTAATCCCACATGAGATAGGACACATGACTGGTATGACAAAAAAGTAGCTGCTAGCCTAATCAATTAGTCAATCATTCAAGTCATTCATTCATTCAGACAGCCATGACAGATTGGCGGTCCATAGTAGGGCATGGTTGAAAACATTTATCTACATACTGTGTGGAACACTGTTCTACCTGAGATTATCTGAGAGGCGAAGGTAGCAGCGTACAACATGCTTGAGCAGGCGGGCAGACGGTTCTTTAGAGAGTTGCAGTACCATTTTCCCCTGCAAAGACAGAGATGAGATTTAATATCCTGACAGTAGGGAATTTCTTACCATTGATGCCAAATGTCAAATCATGCATAGAGACTAAATGGGCAAATCAAATCAAATTCAGAACTAATCCTTACAAGGATCATGGCCACATGGGAGAAGCGCTCGTATGTCTGACATATATAGGCCAGTCCTGTGTCATCCAACAGGATCTTCTGCAGTATAAAAGTGGCAACCTGTCAATCAAGATGAAGAGAAGCATGGTGAAATGTTACATGAAGTCATCAAAACTATTTAACCACAGAAATCTGTCATCTTATTTGTTTTTATACTAAACCTCACTGGGAACGGCAAATGAGACAATAAAAATAGCTCTACAACAATGGTTCATTCAAATCTGAATGAAAAGCACAGAGTTGGGATAAATGATTGGGTTTGGGTGAATTTTCGCTTGTTTGAAACGACACAGAAAACAGATTTACCTGCATGGTAGTAAAACTGATAGACCATGAAGGTAGACAAAGGTTTAGGTGTCACTATATTAGAGGATTGTCTGAAAAGCAGATGAAGTTGTTAAGTACCGTTTTGGAGAGTTCACTCCCTGACTCCATGATGCGAAGACACAGTGGAATGATTTCAGTGGTAAGGAGGAAATTTATCACTTCTTGTTCATCTGTTTTGACCAGGGCACCTGCAGTCAACACAAAAAGACAGCTTGAGAGTATGCAACGAACGACGGGGACACAGATGTTTGGAAACCTCAGTCAAACAACTATTAAGTGAGACCTGATTTTGCAGGGAAACACTGACGTGTTGGTCTTAGCCAATGTCAGATTTAAAAAGCTAAATGAATATTGGTCCAATATTATTTTTTACTGACAGTATTTGGCCATTATGGAATTGTCATATTTGTGACCTTTTTCTAAGAGTGTCACTTAATACAACTGTCAAATTGGTGGCTGAGTAAAACTAACATGGTCTTTTGTTAAAAAAGCACTTAACACTTACAATTACAGTTATTATATTAAGGCATGTCTGAAAAGCTTACTCTGCTTTGCAGAGTAAACTTGTACTACAGTTCTTACAAAAATGCATACTGGTATAAGCTGTTAGGAGAGGGAAGATACTGTATGGACTGAAAAAATAAGTAAATAAAAATATTGACAGATCCCTATAATTTGGTATTACAAATGTTTGCTCTTAATTATATCCTGCATGTGAGGAGATGTACTGTGAATGTTGTGTGTTTTTCTATTTATTTCAACGTGTCCATCCATCAAGAGCTTTTCAACTGTTCAGGATAGAGCCATGGAGAAAAACAAAACCCACAATGCTTTCTGAAGCAGCTGGACAAGAAAACGAATCTATGACATGGACCTAAGGGCTTCAGTACAATCAGACACAGGGGAAGATCGACTCGATACTCTTTCTTCCTTTTTAATGTAACCCTGTATTTAAACAGATATCAGTAGGAACGCTGGTAGGCCATTCATGAGAACCTTTTATGAACAGTGGTCTAGTTTTCCTGGGCAAGGAAATTAAACATCTCTGTAGGAGTGCAGTTTACCTATGACTCCAAGGCTGGTGAGACGCAGGTACTCAAATGGGCGTGTTTTGCTCACGGTGTGCAGGAAAGGGTAAAGGAAAAGCGGGATGTGAGCAGCAAGAAATGCTGACCTGGAGAGGAGGAGCAAAGATGTAAAAATGTTCCTGTGTCATTAAAAAAGAAAAACATATTCCAAGAGTGAAATATTCCTGTGTCATCATCCTACACGATAGAGAAACACAAGGTAAAGAAAAGGCCAGCTGAGTCCTGACAGGATGATTTTAATTTCAGGGGCATCATATTTCCACAGGAGAAGTTAATGTCTGAGTGAATACCAGGTTACCAGGTAAACACATCTCAAAGATATTTTTGGACCGAAGCTGATCTCCATTTCAGACAACTAAAGCACAGAGATTATGTGACTTTATTATAAATTGCATTCTGATCAAGTTCCTTTCATTTCAACTGCAATAAAAATGTAAGCAATCAAGATAAAGATGAGACAGTTGCATCTTTCTGGAGTATTGGCACAATTATATCTATCCTGTAACAGTAACAGTTTGCACTGTTCTGCTTGCATACTGATCAGTGACAGATTCAAAACCTCAACAATTCAACCAGCAAAAGAAACAAGTACATCACAAAACCTCTCTAACTTTCCATAATTTGAACAGTCGATTACCTTGTTTCTGGGTGTGAGGCAACACACTGTAAAAGCGCCAGGGCATTGCACACTCTGTTTGACTGGTGAGCTGTCAGCGTGGGTGGGTTAATAGATGGATAGATGTTTACTATTTCCTAAGAGGAAAAGAAACTCAGTTGAACAATTGAACTCATCTAACTAGGGCACACGATTAGTAGATCAAAGTTTCTCATTGGAGAATGAGGATGAACAGCATGCAATTATCGCTCTAAAATGAGCCACACATTAGCCATACCTGTAAGAGGGCAGCAATGGTGCCACAGGAGTGCCAGAGCATGGGTGCCAGGTCTGGCACAGACTCCCGTTTCTTGCTGAGCTCCAGCAAGGCATTCTCCCTGGTCTCAGGACTGGACAACTCATTGATCCACTGATAGATCTTCTCCCTGTCTACCTGGGCCAGGGCTGTGGTTACAGCCTATAAAATGAAGGGTTCATATATTGACGATGATGAATAATCTCATACATAAACAAGTGGGATTAAGATAGAGAGTTTAAGTTTGATCTATAAATATAGCTTCAGTGTGTCCCAGACAAACATCAGAGAGCTCCTTAACGTCAATCGTATAACGTTAAGTTAACTGGCTCTGACAATGCACAGTTCAATGAAACAGGTGTATGGACAGTAACGTTACTCACCGCTCCGGTAGCCAACATTCTCTGAAGCGCCTGGATATGGTTCCCCGGCGGTGTCTGGGAACGTAAATCAGTGTAGTTGTAACGTTACTGTAGATAGAAAACTACCGTCACTGCAGTGAAACAAAGTTAACTGCAAAGCACAAAGCTAAGGTTAAAGCTAACGACAGCTAGCCCAAGCTAGCTGCTAAAGTGAACACCCGTTGGCGAACAGAAGACGCGCGCACGTCCGCATTAACTTATTTAAAATATAACCTTAGTAAATTTTACTTTGTTATCTTAACTATGTTACATAATAGTATTTTGTCTGTTTAGGAATACTCTCGGTAGCGCGACTGCTGAAATATATTTTTCGAATACAGTAATCCGCTGGCGACTTCTTGTTGTTAGCTAGCGTTAGTGAACCTGGACCTACCTAAACAATCAAAATATCGCGAGAGAACGGACGCACATAGTCTCGGTCTCGGTTATCATATCCGCTGTAAATTTTCACGTTCCCGCCATCATCGCGCAGTGTTGCGAGGCGTAGTGTGTGGGACCACTGTCAACAACATAATACTGGAGCAGGTGAATGCCGGCAAAACCAACTTTCTACCCCCCAAGGACCTAAGAAAACGATATTGTGATTTAAAAGTTTCGAGGCGTACATATATCATTGGAAGGTAAAGAGATGTGACGGTGCAATCAATTCTTGACAATATTTTCATCACCAAATGGCAATCAGGCAAATTAGCCAGTTAGCTCGCGCTAGCTAGCTTGCTAGCCGACATGCTAACGTTGGCCTTCTCCGTCCATTCAACACAGTTAGCTCGCTGCTGGCTAGATGAGGGGACGACATTACCTGTACCTCCGACATTTAACTTTGCTGGTGTTAGCTAGCCTCGGTAGCGTCTTGTCCTTATATGGGGTTTTGCACATCTTTTGTGACTGCTCATTTCGTTAAGCTAGCTAACGTTACATAACTGTTAACCTAAAAGTAATTCTCGTTTGGCCTTAATACAGCCCTGTGTGTTCGCTTTGCTCATCTTTACTGTCGCGGTAAAGAATGGCTAAGTACATAGACCCGCAAACGGCTAGCAACTGCTATTAACTTAGCTCGTGCGATCGCAGGCTCTGTTGCCACCAAAGGAACCGTTAGCCAGCTAATATCGTTTGCAACATGAGTTGACCATCCACATTGTTGGTTTTGTCTGAATCTGGCAGTAAACATGGGGTTTGTGATAGAAATTACTTGTTGACTGTTTACCCTTGCTACTAGTTGGCTTGCCGGCTCGTTTTTGGTTGACTTTGAGTTTGTTGTGACTTTGATTTAGTTTTCAGTAACGTTAGTCTAGTGAGCTATCGTTGGCTAATTCATTTAACGTTAAGAGTTGGTTTTAATCAAAGTAGGTTAAAGTTTCGCATAACGTGTATCAGCAGTTAGGCACAAGTTACCAATAACATTGTTGATCTCGTTGTCCAAAATAAATACCAATTTTCATAATTAACTGTGATGGAATATATAAGTTGTGTATAATATAAGCTATTAGTGATTGCCTGGAAACTATAGTCAGGTGCACCACTGTCAGCTGTTGTGCACGGAGTTTCTTTTTTGTGACTGAAAATGCAAAAATATTACCTTTCTATCAAATAACCACAAGATAGTTAAATATTATCGGACAAAGATCTTGAACATTTATATCAGTGGCACTGTATGTTATAGTGCTATACTTCATGATTTACTACATGGAGCTAATTTATTTTCCCCTTGTTTAGGATTAGTTATATCTCAAGTCCCAGGCTCCAAGTGTGCCATCTGGACAGTAAGCCATGGCAGCCATAGTGCCCAAACTCTCCAGCAGTGGTGCTATCAAGATACGCTTTAACAGCATTGACCTGGGCACCACCAGGTGGAAAGAGGGAACTTTCGAGATCCTTGAGAAGGATAACAAAATCAACCTCTGTCTAAGATTCAACTGCGGTGGACCTCCCAAAACTTTTCAGGTATTGTATAGTTAGTCATGGTTGCACTGACACTGATTTGTATGCAACTAGTAAGTAAGATTATTTTGCTGTACTCTGAAGAGGTGTCTTGATGTGTTTGATCTATTGTCTCATTTTTAGAGCCTCAGCTCAAATTTTGGCATACATCTGTCTCATCAGTATAAAATGATTGGAAAAAAAGCAGTACCACACATCAGTTATTCCCCTCTTGTTATCTGAACGTGAAAGTTCTCAGAGAACGGCATCTCAGCAACTACCTCATAAATGTTTCCTGTTCAGATATATTTTATTTAGTCTTCCTTCTATGCTTATTTGCTTTCTACATTCCTCCTACCTTCCTTAGTGCTTGTCCCTACATGTGTAAACTTGGCAAGAGAGTGCATTGGTTAGTTGGCCCAGCAGGGGACAGGATGCTACGTTCTCTACCTGTCCGTCAGCTCTGCCATCACTCCTTATGTTGACTTCAGATATTCACATCCAAGCAATTTAATCTCAGTAGAACAGTAATAGCACAAGACTATGAAGTAATTTTTTAGCAATATAACACACACACAAAAATTACACTGAAGCCTTGAAATGGAATGATATTTGATTTTATGGATTTTTTCCCCCCAAGCTCAACCAGAATGTGAAGCAGATTTCCCAGAGTCTCAACCGAATTATGCTGACTTTGAAGGACACCAGCGTCATCACCCTGGATAAGATGCCTCCTACTTTGGCTCAGAAGACTAAAGAATACCTGGAGAAGTTGAAGCAGGGAAAGCAAAGTAATTACACTTGTTCAGCAGGCTGATTGGATTGAAAGATTGAATTGGAATTCTGCTCAGTTGAAGTTGGCATCGCTTTTCCTGTGTTTGAGGACAGTTACATTTATTGATTAAAATGAGAAACTACAGATTGGGACCAGAGGATCAAGATTCTAATTTGTGCTGCCAAGAATTGCAGCTTATAGCCTGACCACTAGTGATTAGCATAAGATAGTCGTATTTTTTGTGCACGACTTTGCTTTAGTTGTAGTTTTTTGATGAAGTAAGAATAGCTTTATTATCACAAGGCTGCCCTTTTCGCAGACTGAAATACCATTTTGGATACAACAGATAACAGTTAATGCATTGTCAGTCAATGTTTTCAATTCTGAAGTACTCTCCACAACAGATTATAAGTGTAAATTCATATTTGTGACACAAAAGGTGATAAAAACATGTTTATGTCTGAACAGATAACACATAGAAGATGTTCATTATCTTCAAATGTAACCAATTTTAAACTGTGAACACAGTTGTTGACATCCTGCTGTAGTGTCCACTAAGTTACTCATTTATTGGCCCTCATCACAATATTTTAGAAATAAAATCGGACTTTAAAATGGCCATACATCCATTTTACTGTAAAAGCCAATATTTATCAATTCCGTCTCAAAGATGAGCCTCACATCTGCTCATAAAACATGTATAATATAATATGCTTATTGTTTAAAATAAGGAGCATGTGTATAGTCTGAAAGATGCACAGGCTCTTTATGGAGTGAAGGAGCACAATGAATAAGTGAGTGATTGGGCATGCTCTTTCCTGTATATAAGCCAATGCCTATTATCAGACCCAGCCCTGTGCTGTGACTTTTAGAAATTGTCAGTATTTTCACACAGTGTTTAATTAATTGCTGCATCTGATAAATCTATATGCAGTGTAATTTGTGCTTACTTTGGTCCCACAAGTGTTTCGTGAATCAGACGTAGCAAGTGTATTAGGGTCATTTCCATGGTAGGTTCTGTGATCTTTTCCAATATTGTTTTATGAATAAGGGCCACTGTCACAGGAGCAGCTCCGGGCTGTGCCTGCTGATCACAACAGGATACAGACGTTTTCTGCAGTCAAGCTTTTGGAGTGATATTGATGACAGACTTAACTGTTCAAAAATAGAGTTAATTAACAGGATCTGTTCTTTCTTTTGTTATTTTTGCAGTTTTGAAATCATCCCATGGAAGTGCTAGCTTCAGTGTGCTTGGAAATCGGTCTATGAAGAATGAGACCAGTCCATCTGGGGAAAGACAGGTGACCAACAATACAAAACTGCACTTTAAACATTTTAAATATTGAGACAAGCATGCCCTTACTGTCTACCCATGTACTCAGACTCCTAACGTCTTCCAGACAACACCAAGGCGGCAGAGTGTGGATGGCAGGGAGGACATAACCCCACGGAAGCCCTTGGGCAGCTCCAGCAGAGCTGCCTCCACCCCAACTCGTACCGGACTCTCTGAGAACCGGTAGATATATTTTTGTCAAGTTTTGTACAACAGACCCCATATCCTATAGCAACAGACTGTGCTTTTATTAAAGGAATACATTGACAGCTGACATTTTCTTTAACAGGTCCATGTCATATTTGTATTCAAAACACATTACAGTGTCTAAAATAACACACATTAACTTTCCTGAATGTAGAGACTTTTCATAAATTTCAACAAATGTCTGAACAAAAACGACATCCTTAAATTTCAAACTCACTGTATGTCTGTTGTCTTGTTCTTAACTGCAGATTTCCAACACTTCCACTGAAATTGACAATTCAGACTTGTAACATGATATAATCCACCTCTCCCTCACAATTGCTGCTGCTTTTTTCATTTTCAGAAGCGAGAAGAGGAAGAGACTCCTAAACTCTGACAGCGACCTGACTGAGGACTACCCAAAAGAAAATGACTCGTCAAGGTAAAAGCAATTTGATATTGCTTTGATATTTGTTATTTGTTGGATACACATTAAATGACCAGTTGCCTGTTTTTATTTATGTATGTATTATAATTTTTTTATACTTTACTGATGAGTGTCAAGCTCAGAATGACCATATCAGTTGCAAAATTACACTAACATCCCAATTTATTTATTTATAGCAACAACAAGGCCACCTCGGACCCAGCCAGGAAGTTCCTGCTGAGCTGCAAAGAGAAGCTGAAGCAGGCAGAGGAAAACCGCAGCTCAGGTAGACTTTTACATCAAAACAGCCCAGTACACCAACAGCTGCAACTCCAATCAACAGCAAAGCAGTATCGGGTTTATCGCCAAGTAGGTTAAGAAACATACAAGGAATTTGGCTTGGTATGTTGGTGCTAAAGAAGAAAAATGAGTTTCTAACAATAAATAGTAAAAATAAGAGTAAGATGAGACAAAATAAGATAAAATAAAATATAAAAGTAATCCAAAGCACTGATTGTTGATTAATGGGTGCTTTTGAATTGGAATATGAATACCAACGTCTTACTATCTTTTTACAATTCTGGATACGCAATTTTTTTTAAATTTAGAATTGCCTTATGTAAACATTTGTTGAGTTGTGTAAATTTGCAATCTGCAGACATCTGCAAATCTGTCATTAGCCATCACAGTGTAAATTATGTTTTAGACATGTTGGACAGACTGTCTTTGTACTGTGCAGATGCTTAATGGTTTTCTTTTTTTTTTTTTTCGTTATATGTAACTACATTGCCTTGTCACCCCTACGCTATAATGTCCTTTTATTCTTTATTCTGCCCCCAACCCGCATACACACACATTCTTTACTGCTCTGATGACCCCATTTCCTCCACATCAGTATAGTCTGTCCTTCATATTAGTTTTACACAAACCTGGATAAACTTTAGGGAAAGTTACTACACTTTTTTTTAATTATCCTGTCAGGAAGATGAGATAATAAATGGAATAATATAGAAGATATGTGTATCCAGGCCTTACTATTCCCAGTTACTTTTGTTTGACCATGACACGTCTCTTTATCATCAGCACCACTGGGTTCAGCTCCCCTTCAGCCAACATCGTTCTATGGCAGCCGATCTGTGACTAAAGACTACAGCCAGAGCCATTCTTTCTTGGATAGGTAAGAAGCTTTTTAATTTCCTTCAGTGATGAGCTGAAATACAAAAGCTGTAGCAGCACTAAAAACAATTAGGATGGGGAATGAACATCATATGCAGTTGCAATTTAGCTTTGGTGTGCATTAGTTATCTGCTGCCTAGTTTAGTGATACAGCTTGACTGATTTTTAAATAACTTTGTCAGCAACTTTTACTCCTCTAAAGTTCTACATCCCATTTACTACATCCCACTTAGACCATCTAGCACAACACAGACCCCCACGGCCAAGAGAAGCCTCATGCTGCCCAACCACTCCACCCCATTCAAGAAGGTTCGCCCCTCTCTGGACTACGGTGGCTGGAACAAGCAAAGGCCGTCCACCCTGGCCCAATCCCAGCCCCCACTGCAAGGGTAAGAATATGCCACAGGGTTTCCACTCATGGGAGCACGTGCAAATCCACAGCCATTTAGTGTATGTCTAAAGTAGGATTGAATTGCATCTATTTTGGATGCTGCTATACCAAATGATGCTCTCATTCAGAGTAAGGTCATTCTCATTTTATGTCCTACCAACTTTAAAAATGATGTGCTGCGGTGGGGAATGTTGAGTAGAAATAACATTGATACAACCTGTCAGAGGTATTGTGTTAAAATGTATCTCCACGGAGTCAGTTTTCCAGAGTTTGTTTTATTTAATTTACGAATACTCTGCAAGATTTTTTTTCAAATGGGTATTTATGTATTAAATTGAATTGTCTGAATTCAAAATTGCATATATTCTGTGTACATTTCCTGTTGTGACAACATGCTGTCCATTGTTTAATTCTTCCAACTTATCTGCCATAGATTTTCCAATCTGGGCAACACGTGCTACATGAACGCCATCCTTCAGTCTCTGTTCAGCCTGCCCTCCTTCTCCACTGACATGCTGAGACAAAGCATCCCGTGGAAGAAGCTCCCCATCAACGCACTGCTAAGGTTCTATGCTCAGCTCATTCAGAGTCTGTAAACAGTGGCATATTCTTCAGACAGTGACTGAGGGTGTCTACAGGTCAATAGTCTTGATCTGTTAAATTGATTTATCTAAATTAACTCTTTACTGTGTCTAGGATTAAGTGAATTATATAGATTTAGTATGAAAGGATTAAACTATTGTGAAAACATAAGCATGCAACCAACAAACACTAGAACATGTCAAAAAGAAAAGAAGAAATGAAAAATGTGAGAAGTACAGATTACAACATGGAGGATCCGTAGAAATTGTTCCAAAGCAGAATTGGCATCAGAAGTGGCTTTTGAATGCCAGAAATCTCAATAAAGTCACTGAATCATTGTTACTGATAACTAGGGGTGTGCCATCTTAGGCACCTCATGATTATTGATGCATCTTTTTCCCCATACAGGATTTCTTTTAAACAAGGTATCTTTGTCAGCATCCATTAATTAAAGTACATTGAACACTTGTTAATTGTTATTGATCGTCACGTGTTGCATCCTACTGATAACCAACCCTGTCAAATTCCTGCAGACAGAAAACAATCTTCAAGTTGGACATGCAACTTGTAAAGTTAGAGCAAACCTGTGACTCAGCTCTGCATGGTATCTTCACTCCTTGCAGGCGTTTCATCCATCTCATGGTCAAGAAGGACGTGGGCTGTCCAGAGACAAAAAAGGACCTCCTGAGGAAGGTGAAGAACGCCATCTCATCAACGGCTGAGCGCTTCTCTGGATACATGCAGAATGTAAGCTCTCCCTTTAAAATGAATCACACAGGATAGTTTTGGTGTACTGGTGGAAACCATATCTTAGTACTAATGACATCAGTTTGAGGATAAAACTCACACAGAGAAGTTGTGCCTCACATTTTACCAGACACCTCTGCTCTGGGTGACATTACACATGCTCTTTCCTCAATCAGGTGCTGTTTTACTATTAACAATTAAGAATGGACAACAGAACAAAATTGTGCAAATTTAACTTGGTTGCCTACAAAATTGGCTATGCTTAGATGTCTGCAACATTTTAGGCACTGTGAATAATCGGATTATAGCAGTAGTTTACTCCCAATAACCCAGTTTTATGTAGATTCTTTTAATGCCTTATTTTGCTCAGAAAAGAACATATCTCAGTAAGATGCAGACAGTGACCTTTTCAATATTAAACAAAGACATTCAACTCTTAAGTGTGCCTGTAAATGAACACATTGAAAGTCTCCTTGGATTAAAGATCACTTTTGAGGTTCAAAGTCTGCTGACTCCAGTTGATACATGTTGTATTTGGTCTCTCTGTGTTCCCCTATCCACCAGGATGCCCATGAGTTCCTAAGCCAGTGTTTGGACCAACTTAAGGAAGATGTGGAGAAAATGAATAAGAGCTTTAGGAGCGAAGTGGCAGCCTCGTCATCGTCCTCTGCAGTATGTGAGGATGCCCAGCAGGGGGCAGCCAAGGCAGAGCCTGGTGAAGAGGTGGACACCTCCCGCGTCTACACCTGCCCGGTGATAGTCAACATGGAATTTGAGGTGCAGCACACCATCACCTGCAAAAGGTGAGGCCTGTCTCTTTGAATCATCGTCCAAACTGAACTTTGTCTTTTTCTGTATCCATCTGTCATTATTGTAAATTCTCTACTATTAAGTAATTTTCCATGATACATCATAATAAAATACATAAATATGTGCTTTATTAATGCTATAACCTAGGATTAATGTGGGATTAAAGCTAATACTTGGGACAGCCACCTTCCTACAAAACATTACAGCAGAATTACTGGGTTATGATAGGTGAAAAACTGCTATACAGTGCTACAACTTTTAGCCAGCTTGTACCTACTTGCTGCCATGTGGCTTTGTCAAAAACTTCAAAAAAGATAGAATGCAGTGCTGACTTTTAAGTGATCAGGGATAAAGGAACCAGTGATGAAATGAAATGAAAAGTGTGTTGTACATGCATGGTGTGTTGCAGCTGTGGGGAGGTGGTGACTAAGCGGGAGCAGTTCAATGATTTGTCCATCGACCTGCCACGCAGAAAGAAAACCCTCCCCCTTCGCTCAATCCAGGATTCACTGGATCTCTTTTTCAGGGTGAGGCTGCTACTCCGAACAGGCTTTAAAGATTTTATTTTGTCTTGTAGGACACCCAACTGCATTCATGTCTAATGGAAGGTTACTATTTAATCACCCCTTAAACCTGCATGTAACTAATAGGCCTTTATTGGTGACAATAAGGGTGACCATGTAGTGAGTGAAATCTGAATGGCAATTACTTTCTCCTTTTGCAGATGGAAGAAATTGAGTATTCGTGTGAGAAGTGCAATGGAAAAGCAGCCACCGTGACGCATAAATTCAGCAAACTTCCCAGGTACGCAGCCACATAATGACAGTGATGCACCTTAGGTTTGCCATTAGTTTATTGCCATGAGTTTATTACATTCCAATTATTGTTTATTCATGTGTACATGGACATTGATTGTCAGACTGTGAACATGCATGTAAACAGCTTTTCTACAGTATCTCGCTCACATCTGACTTGTTTTTCTTCTTTCTTTTTTTTTCAATGGAAAGGACAAAGTGTGGTACACATGTAAAAGCACTGAGAAGTTATCAGGTTTTAAATATTCAGTGTGAAGCGTTATGATTTTAAAAAATTTCAGTGTTTTGCAAAAGAGGCGCCATACTTAAGATATATTTTTAAAAGTTGCTTAAATCGCTGCAAAAGAACCACATGCATCTGTTTCATATCGCTTGGTAAACAAAAAAGAAAAGAGGTGCAAGGTCAACACAGGGTAATTGCTTTAATTCTTCTTGTGGCTTTTTTCTTCCACACAGAGTGCTCATCCTACACCTGAAGCGGTACAGTTTTAACGCCCAGCTGTCACTGAACAGCAAGCTGGGCCAACAGGTGGTGATTCCCCGCTACCTGACTCTGTTGTCCCACTGCACTGAAGCCACACGACCCCCTCTCAGCCTTGGCTGGAGTGCCCAAGCTGCAATGTAAGACAACATTACCCCAAACACCTCCAAACAAGATGTATGGAAAATGACTTAAGCAGTTTTAAAATCTAATCTCATATTACGTAGAACCCATGAACATAATGTAATATTGAACATGCAGTGAAATGGAAAATGCATAAGAACCCTGTTAAATTGCATTCCCTCAGATTTGAACCAAATACATGAACTTTGGCTCTGAGAGAGGATGGTTGAATAATGAAATAATTTGGCTTATAAACTTTATTCTGTTGTTCTGAAAGGGCCCGAACACTCAAGACCTCCCAGTCTGTCAATTCCTCCACAGCACCTCTACGGTAAGTTTTGATTGTGGAAGACCTCAAATTGGAGAAAATGGAGGTATCTAGTATTGTACCTACATTGCAACATTCTGACATTCTGAACCCCTAATTTCACATGTGCTGCACCGCATTCCACACTGTGCTTTGATCTCTAGTGAAATTCATATTTTATCTCCTACATACACTATGACTACATGTGAAGGGCATGCAAAAACTTTTAAGATTTTAATTACCATTCTCTTAATTTACTTTCTCTTTTTAGAGTGGTCCATTATCAGTTGGTCTAATATCAAGGTGGAAAAAATGCTTATAATGAAATAGCTATGTAATAGAGGCCAATAATGGGAAAACAGTGTGTCAGTGCTGCAATGATCGATTGGGTCTTTACTGATTATCATAAGGATTTTTTTGTAGTTTAAAAAGGCCTGTATTTGAAATTTGGATGTGGTAACCCAAACTATAAAGCCTATTTTACAAAATTCAAGATTGTAAAGGGTTTGATTAGTCGCCAAATCTAGATTTCACATCGTATCTTTAATGATTGTTGTGATGACTGTTCAGGAGGACTGGTGGGAAAGTAGCCAATTCCAGCTGCAGCTCGATCCTCGTGGACTCAGACAGCGAGGAGGAGCTGAACAGAAAGGTCAGCGGGAGCCGCAAGCGACGCCTTAGTGATTGTCTGCCTGATGACGACGACCGGCCAGAGGAGGTGGGCACCGGCTGAAAGACACTGACATTTGTGATTGAACCTACGTTATTCTCTGTTGCTGTTTTTGACGATTGTTCTTGTGGATTCAGCGGGGAGCAACAATGGAGCCAGCGGACTTCAGTGGTATAAACGATGATGAGATGCTGGCAGCAGTGTTAGAGATGAGTCGTCAAGAGGCTGGACTCTCAGCTCCGCCCTCCCTGGGGGACGAGCCAACCAGCAGTCCTGACACAGGCTTTGGGGATGCAGATGCTCACGACCTGGCCTATCACACTGATCTGCTGGATGCAGACAGCAAACAGCCTGCAGGTATTCTAATTTTTTCTACATAAGACATTTCCGCCCTCATGACCTAAGATGTGTGTGTGTCCAAGTGGAGGTAAATAAAGTAATTATTAAAAGGGAACTGATTTGTGTGCTTGTATGGTTTAGATGTGCTGGATTCCCTGGACCTGACCATGGATGAGAACAAGGAGAACCAGACCCCGGAGGGTGTGCAGCCGCAGGGGGAGCTGGACTGGGTCCAGCAGTACAGTCTGGACCAGGAAAGGGAGGAGCAGGAGCTGCAACAGGCCCTGGCCCAGAGCCTCCAGGAGCATGTAAGACCCAGGGCAACGTTATGTCTGTCAACACACTATTGATTACATTTCAACTGTGGAAATCTTATTGGATAAATTAGATAACATAGAGGCAGAGGTGCAATATTTGAGTGGAGGAAACAAAATATATTTTAGACTAGGGTTGCGCTTATTGCCATGTCACACAGTAGATCTGAATGTGCAAATATTTTGTCCCTGATCCCATACAGGAG
Organism: Holocentrus rufus; assembly: GCA_900302615.1. Taxonomy (NCBI): domain Eukaryota; kingdom Metazoa; phylum Chordata; class Actinopteri; order Holocentriformes; family Holocentridae; genus Holocentrus; species Holocentrus rufus. The sequence goes on along the minus strand of OMLF01037700.1, from coordinate 9,013 downwards.
GCTCAAGAAATGAGAGAGGATGATGATCTAAAAAGAGCCACCGAGCTCAGCTTGCAAGGTACAGAGTGCTCTTCCTGTAGATTGTTGTAATATTGAGCAGTAGACTGTTGAAATTTTTACAGTGTAATTCACTCTCACTGTGTAGGTTTTTAAAAAGTAATGACTTCAATTTCATAACTGCTAGGTTTATATTCTCCCTTTTGACTCATTAAACCTGGCACATTGAAAGAATATTGCTACATGCAAACAGACAAATATATTGTGTCATAGAAATGTTAATGCTAAAGGATACTGTACTAATGAAGTATTGGCATTGGCTCACCTGGATCTCCATTCCACCCACTAGAGTTCAACAACTCTCTACCAGATCTGCTGTGCTCAGACGAGGACTCTGGCAACGAGGACGTGCTGGACATGGAGTACAGTGAAGCCGAGGCTGAGGACCTGAAGAGGAACGCTGAGGTACACAACAGCCTACTGCTGGGGGGAAAAAAATTGATTATCTGTATGGTCATTTGATAATTCAACCAAAATGGAACCATGCTATTATTGGAATTAGGTTTATTTTATTTCCACAGTAACATGAAATTAAACAGTTATGTACCATGATCATACTGAAGTTAAAGCCTTTCTGTATCTCTGTGGCTTTGCTCCAAGCTTCTGCTGAACCTTACCAAAGGCATGAACTGAAAATATGTTTTCCCTGCATGATATGTATGTTACTGGCTATTCAAGCTCTTATCAGGACAGTGGTTTTCTTGACCAAGAGGTTATGAATATGGTCCAAACTACTACTTGAAGATGCGGGCTATTTTGTGATATTACATGTTGATTGTCAGTTTTTCTCTAACCTGTGGGTACACTGATTTGCCACCAGTCTTAATTGTAACATCTATCTAATAAACCTTGTAATCCACAGTGTGGAGACCTGGCCAATTCGTTCAGACTCATCAGTGTAGTCAGCCACATCGGAAGCAGCTCCTCCTCTGGTGAGTATTCTGTGTACTTGTCAGTGTCTGACCCAGTTATGATGAGGCTGAGTACACATCTATGCAGATTACTTCATAATAATTTTATAGTCATCCATCAGCTACAATGAAGAAAGATCAGGGAATGAGTACTGTAGAGTGGCCTATTTTGCTAGTATCTTGGTATTTTACATATTTTATTACGCATATCTACAAAAATAACTATGAAAAACTTAAATGTTTAATTATTACTCATTTGCCAGTTACTAACCTGGTCAGTCACCTATTTTTACCAGCCATTTAAAGTTTTCTCTAGTGTCTCTGTAGAGACTGGACTAAAGTAAAATTGACCGGTCAGGGTTAGAGAACATGGTGGGCCTCCAGTAGGCCTATAGCCAGCCAATCAGTCTGTTTGAATCTGCTTACTGTCAGCGCTGTATGGCTCATGGTTTGCATGCCTCTGGTCATTTTCCCACCTCAGGCCATTACATCAGTGACGTGTATGACATGAAGAAGCAATCGTGGCTCACCTACAATGACCTGGACGTGTCACGCACACAGGAAGCTGCCATCCAGCGAGACCGTGACCGCAGCGGATACATTTTCTTCTACATGCATAAGTGAGTTGGCAGTTTGGCTCAGTGTTGCACACATACACATGTGGTCGCCTGGTACTTTAACGTTGCTAACTACTTTAATGTTCACCAAACTGCATCAGGGAAAGTCCAGTTGTTTAGCAACTCAGTGACACCTTCTATCGTTGTTTCAGCAACATACCTGGCAACCAATAAAATTTAATGCTCAAAGGTTGAGCACATTTGTTAGAGTACATTGTTCACAGGGTTTCTATTGGCCATAAAAGTCTTGAAAATCAAATTTCAAATTTAAGACTTGAAAAGGTCTTAAAAACAGTAATTTTCAGAATATGGTCTTGAAAAGGCTTTGAATTTTGATTTCTGTGATCTCCTGGCCTCGGAAGAAGGCAGACAGGCAGAGATCCAACTGAGCTGACAGGTGTCTGTTTTTTTTTTTTGTTTTTTTTATATTTATTTATTTTTTAAAC
>OMLF01037695.1:9643-34486 GCA_900302615.1 Holocentrus rufus | reverse complement strand
ATTATTAATGGCATATACAGATGGAGAGACAAAGAAAGGGGCTATATCAAAATTATATAAGGTACTACAACAGGAATCTAACAACAACAATTTGGATGTCAGGGGAAAATGGGAATTGGAAGCAAATATAATAACAGATGAGCAATGGGAAGAAACATTCAAAACAGGACATAGGGTAACTAGTAGCCCAACATGGAGGGAGTTTGATTGGAAGATCAAAATGAGGTATTTCATCACTCCATCTATCTCCTCAAGGTTCAGTAATACGTCTAAGATGTGTTGGAGGGGTTGTGGGCTGGTAGGGGATTATACTCATGTATTTTGGGATTGCCCAAAGATTTTAGATTTTTGGAAGAATATTCAAAAGGAAATAAAACATGTTTTGGGTGTTGATTTTGCTCTGGATCTAAAATTGTGCATACTGGGTATAGTTCCAGATAATGGTTTAGATGGGAAATTGACTTCATTATTGCGAATTTTACTTTTAATAGCGAAGAAAACAATTACAGCCTCTTGGTTAAAACCACAGCTCCCCAGTATAACGGAATGGAGAGACAGAGTAAAAAATGTATTTATCATGGAGAAAATCACAGCAAGGTTGCAGCTCAAAACAGACAGATTTGAACAAAGATGGTTACCAGTAATAAAGATGATGTCAGAACTCTAGTCACCTCTTATACTTACTTGTTTTGTTTTGTTTTGTTTTGTTTTTTTCTGCTTTAATTGTTCCGTAAATGTAAGTATTCACTGAAACATGTTGCCCATGTTACCTCCTTTTAAGGAGGAAGAAATATTTGAAGATAAGATGTGAGGGCATGATTATATGTCAGAACTGAAACTGTTTTAGCATCTCCTAATGTGTGTTCTTAAGAAGATGTACATTTGTCATCTCATGTGAAATAAAAAACAATTTCAAAAAAAAAAAAAAAAAAAAGAAAGTAGTATTGAACATCTTGTCTCAGTCTGGGTAAGTCAGAAAAAGGATATTTTGCCCAAAACATTGGAGTAACCATTTAATGCTAGATTCTAGCTATAAACTGTTGCTTAAGCTTGGCTGGCTCTGTGTTTTGTATTTGCAAACCACTTTCCACTTTTTGGAAAATCACAGGACATGTTTTGTTTAAATTACATAAATGATTACACCATTTGTCTGTCTTAGCTATATGTACTTGTATGAAGCAAATGAAAAATATCTATTTTTAAAGGTAATGTTAAATTGGCTTGGTTTCATCGCCTTCCTCTCTCACTATCACATAAGTTGGGTTAGGAGATTAGGTTAGGAGGATAGTTAGGTTAGGAGAAACTGTTTTTGGCTAGTACATTATTGGCCACAGAAGGTGAAAACATCAGTCAGAGACGGTATTTTGGTCATTGGCCTCTTATACAATACCTGTCAAGATATACCTTCATCCTCCATGGTGCAACTAATCAGAGTCTAATTTAAACATACAGTTTGGCGTCAACTTGACCCTGACCAAAACATGTTCAGCTGGTAGAGCAGGCTGCTGGGCACTAGCTGGCAACTACAATGACATATGCACTGAAGCATACTTAAGCACTGAAGCTCACATACCACTGCTGAAAAGGAACATATACTGTACGAGCTGGACAAGAGCCAACCTTTACTTAAAATGTCAAGGGGGAGCTAATAAAGGTAGTAAGGGTGACAGGGTGGACACGTACCAACACTTTGGCACACACACACACACCCAAATGACAGCAAATGTCAACTGTGCACCTTCAGAAACAACAAATGTGTGTATTTTCTCACTGAGAGATGACTGAACCCACTCGGGGGCTGGTGGGAAATCTCCACACATTGTAAGTGACAAATCCACACAATGCCCTGCCACATTTTCATATCAGTCAATGTTCTTCTTGCTACTCTCTACCACCAACAGATGCTGCATTACCTAATAGTGATGGGTGGGGTTCAGAGGGAGTTCACGGGCAGAGGGAGGAGTGGGGAGGGTTTTCATTTGAAATTTTGGCCAGTGCTAGCCTGATTTCCAATTCTTGCGTACTAGGACTTTAAACAGAAGAACACATTCGCATGAGTAGTGATAGCAGCCACGGTTGAACAGACAACAGTGCTATCTAGGTTGCACTGAAATGACTGATGTGCAGCGTGCTAGAATGCCAACATCCTGTAATACTAAGCCTGTCCAGAGAGAAAGACAGGTCTAACCTTTCCAGTCAGCCTGAACCAGACATACAAGGAAGCCTAGTGCCACCCTGGAGCACTAGACATTAATGATCCAGGGCCAAAGTTGCTAATGCAGCCAATTTCTAACCAACTTTGGGGCAATACACAGTTAACCTTTTTAGTTTGTCAGAAGTCTTCAAATTGAGGATCTGACTCCTGAAGCACTTGCAACTTATTCAACAGAAGAAGCATGTAACTGTTTCTATCAACAGCATCCAACCTGACACATGCTCATCTTCAATGTAGTTGACTGCGAACTTTTACAAAATCACAGGAAAACTTTACACTTTCCATATCATAAGTTCTTGACGTGATATACCCTCATTTATAAGCAGGACACAGTTCTTATGGTCTTGAGATAAAGATTCCAAATCACAAGACCTGTAATACCAATGCCTTCCGGGAGGGCTGGGAGATTGAGGGACATTTCTGGGGACAGCTCTGGCTGGGAACAAAGCATTAAATCAACGCATCATCACCCCGCCACAACCAGATTCTAAGAAGAGGACATAAACACCATAACCAACCAGAACTTGTCATTTCATATGCCACAGATGGGTATCTTTGCCATTTTGTGTGGTTAAAAATCCCTATGGAAAATATGAGTGGGCTGCTCAAAAATGCCAAAAATAAATGCGGTTTTAAGTGGATGTCCATGAGCTATACTATGGTTTGTTACAGAGATGCATCAGCTGAGAAAAAAGCTAGGCTGCATCCAGGTAAGATCACAAAACATGGTGGGGAGGTTGGGTATGGGTTAAGGCAGCACTGACCAACTTTCCATGCTGACTGGCTGAAGGGCTGTGTCCTATGACAACCACACTGCCTGAGGGGGCTGGGGCTTAGTATAAACAGGGACAAAACTCCCAGCAGCCATCTTGGCAGAAGTCTGCAGTCGACTGAGTGCCCTCTTGTTTTTGATTTTTATCAGTCATTCAATGTATTATAAAATAAGAAGTATCATGTCAGGGGGAAAAAAGTTTTTCCAGAGCGAACATCTCTCTCTCCTCTCTCCCTCTCTTTCTGGCGCTTTCCCACCACATAAATGAAGACAATTGCGATGAGTCATTTCAGACAGAAATATTCATTACATAAATATTTGACCCTAAAATCCAGTATGCTGCACACACACACACACACAAACACTATTTGTACTCATACTCAACTCGATCTTTGAAATGCAGAGACAAGTATTTAAATTCAGTATTTGACTCATGACTACTGTAATCCTAGGTTTCCCTTTATCTCCGAATGTACAGAATAGTTAGTTCTCCAATTCAGTACTAAATCATCAACAACTAAAATCTTGAGACTAAATCTCATTAAATGAGCACCTGTGGTCAAGTGTGGGTCTGTTTGGGGGTGCTTAATATGAGCATGCTTGAGCAGCCTAGTTGAGCAATGGCCAGTTTTTACCTGATAAATACTACTCCATCTCTTCAGATGTAAATATACTGTAAATATTACTAGAACATTCTGATCACCTCAGCTTCCAGATGACAAATACTACAGAAAAACACTGCTGATTCAGTTTTCAGATAGTAAACACCACTAGAAAGTAGTGTTCTTTGGTTGCTAAGTTGGCTTCTGCTATGATGCACCTTGTTAATGGAACAGACTGCAAAGCACTTTGAAATTAGAATTTCTCAAGTGTCTGCTTCAATCATTAAAGCGGTGATATCTCACATTTTCTATTACGTTTGTGAATGTCTGTCCCTGTACGTTGCTGCCTGTTTGACTGAATGATAACTGTGGATTTCCTTTGTCGTTTTTAAGATAATTTTCTTTCTCAGGTCTCTCTTAAAAAATAAATCTACATCTCAGTGTGAATAGTTTAGAAGACACTGTTGAAGCACTAACTCAAATTACCAATTTTGTTCATGTTTTACTGTTGTGGATATAGATTTTGGACTGAAATGATCTTTTGATACTAATGAGTTTTACAGTGTATGAAAGGTTTGCCTAAATTGGTGGGCTTTATAAATGTTGGAGTGTATTTTGCAAAGGGAAAGAGGAAATCAAAATCTGTCAGGAGCTCTACTTGTCCATGTCTAAGAAAAGCTATAAAAAATCCAATAAGAATACAGATTATATAAATAAGTGAAATAAATCTTTTGGTATGGGACCCAACCAAGTGGGTCTGGGTGATCTGGGATTGCTCCTGAACTGGGAAAGGAAGGTTTGTGCATCATACATCTGTTGTTCACTGCCTCCATCTAGTGTTAATCAATTGTACTACAGTGAAAAAAGGGTAGGTAGGATATGTATCCAATGTATTACTGTGTTGAGACTGTCTGGTGGATATGATGCAGTTTGACTTATTACATATTTACTGTAGAACTGATTAAAACTATACTGGCTATCTATGGGAAGCTCTTAATAAATGATTCTTGGAGACATTTTGCACTAGCGTTATTCGCAGCGTTATTATTATTAGTAGTAGCAGTTTCAGTGGAGAGTTTTGTTACATAGTCTAAATGTAAATGAAGAGATTTCAACACACATTTTACATGAAACTTCAGCTCTGGAATGTGCCATCTACGTATCCTGATGACTTCTCCAATGTTGACGAGGTCATGGAGGGCAAGGAGGAATACAGGGCCTTGGTAGGTAGCTTCATAGAATGTTGCATCAACATCAGGAAGGTTAAGAAGCTGGTGTTGGACTTTGGAAAGAGTACTAAGCCCCTCAAGCCTGTCACCATTTGGGGGGATGAAGCAGAGACGGTGCACTCCTATGGGACGGGGTCAGTTGCAGTGAGAGGCCTAAAACCCAGAGGACCACCTTGTTCTTCCCAATGAAAAAAAAACTCCAAAGATAATGGAATTACAGCTATGGCCCTTCAGCAGCAACAACAACACTAGGAAGAACCAGGGTCCTCTCACTGCAGCTCCAAGGTGGCAAACAACCACTAATGACTCCTACAGGTTCCTATGAGTGCAAAACTGGACTAGACAGACTAGTCAACAGTGAGGCCTTCTACAGAAAAGGACAGAGCAGGCTGTTCTTCCTGAGCTCAGGTTCTTGTGTGCAAGCAGCTGCTGTAGGTTTTTGTACCAGTTCATGGTAGCCAGTGCACCATTCTTTGCAGAACCAAGGCAGGTGATGCTAATAAACTGATCCAGTTGGTAAAGAAGGTCAGCTCTGTTGAAGTACTCTGAACAGTCTGGAAGTAGTGGCATTTCTTCCATGTTTCCTCTATTAGCTTCTGGGGATTTGTGAATTTCTAGTTATCTGCTATGAGGGTTCAGGTCTGGGGGGTTGTTTTGTTTTCTATAAACTGTGGGCCTGTAAAGCCCTTTGAGATAGTGATTAAGGGGCTGTAAATAAACTTGAACTAGTGGCAGAGAGGATGAAGAGAAAGATCAACACCATCATGGAGAATCCCTCTCACCCTCTACATGATGGGCTGAAGCTGATGAGGAGCACCTTCAGCAGGAGGCGCATTCTTCCACACTACAAGACGGAGTGACTTTAGACGTTAAGTTATTTATTTGTTGGTACAAGTATGTAATTTTATTTACATCTCTGGCTCCAACTGACTAGCTTACTCCTGTCTGTTGTGAAAATGTTACTGTCATTTATGACAATTACAGGCTATGATAAGTTGTCCTGGACACCTGTTGATTTTGTTGCAATTCCCACTAGTAGCCAGTTGAGGTAGGTAAAAGTCATAGAATATTTAGTGCTCCTTTAAAATCACATTTACTAACTTTCTTTGTTAGTTTTCCTGCTCAGCCTTCATCAAAAATTGCTGAGTGACCAACAACAGGATGAAAGGAACGAGAGCAAAGGCCTCTCTCCCTGTTGACTCTGAAACTGAAGTGTATGCTGGAGCAAAGGTCAGTGCACGACATTTAAACATATACAGTAGGACCCCTCTTCCTCTGGTTTTGCATTGCGCTGGCCTCCATTGTCACTTCATAAACCACTAAGTGAGCTACAGATGGAAGAACATTTCTGTAGGCCTTGGTTAAATCGTCTACAGAGTCTGTGCTAATTATATCAAATTTGACTTTTTCATGTCTCTTGAAAATTACATTTTCAGCTAAAGGCAAGATCACGTTATTAAATAAGTGTGTATGTGTGAGTGAGAAAATGAGAGAGGTTCCTACCAGCAGTTACTATCTGGACAGTCCATGGATATTTGGTCATCAAGGCCTGGTAGGATCTCCACAGGCCAGCCATTGTCCCTCCTTTAGGGCACACACAGTCACAGTCAATGTTGATGTGACTATCATCTGAAACCCAAAACCCGCCCTCCCTCACCAAGGAAACGTGACTCAAATCTGTCATGCTAGCTAACAAATCCCATTCCGTTATCAATTAGGCTACAGCTTGTTCACCATGTTCACTTGGAGGCTACAGTGGACTACATTGTGGGCTCTTCTACGGCACACAGAGCCCATTTAAAATTGTTTTATTAATCACTACCATACTTACTGGTAAATGCTGGCTACACACCTAAGGGCTAGAATCTGACTTAAAACTATTTAAGCTTTTGCGTCATCCATTACACTCGGCAGAGAGATAATCAACCAAACAGCCCTTTATTACAATGCAAAAATAGTGAAAAATATATATTGGGAGCAAGAGGTGAAATGATTTCAAAACTTTTCAAATTATTCTAAGTCTACCTTAACAGTTGTATGAACGCCGTATTGACTATAGCGTCTCTAAGTAATTTGTCACAGCTCATAAGCCATGCTCTACTAGCTAGTAGAGCATGGGTTGTAGAGCATCTACAAACCTAGGTTTGTAGATTTGCTGAAAAGCGAAACTGAGGCTACTTTGCCGAATTTTTAATGCAGGTTCGCGTGACGTTCTCTCTGACGTTTCGTGCTTAGTTAGCTCCTTCATAGCTGTTGCACAAGCAAATGTTGTCTCAGCACACTGAGACAACACAGAAATGGCCACAACTGTATTGCATTGTGGCAATATTACACATGTAAACTACAACGTCATTTCACAAGCGTCCCTAAACATCCCATGCCTCTGAGTTGTGAATGACATGCTGACCAAAAGCATCCACTATCACTCTATGTTCTGCTGTCCAGCTCAGGAAACTGAAACAATGCAACTAAGTTATGTCTTAACAAATACTCACTATTTTACTATGGATGAATAGAACACACTACGTAAACACTGATTTTATTGTAATCAGTGGAATATGGATACATGCCTTCTCGTAAGCGGATCCACCGGTGTAACAGTATGGTTGCATTCACGACCTCCTTTTAACTTACGAATTCTCCAGTGAGAGATCCGTAAATACGACTTTCCGCACTTTCAAATGGTTTTGGTGGGAAATAACATCGACCCCGAAACGAGGGTGTTTTTTTCTGGGGAGGCTGTTTGTGCTGCAAGAGTAGAAAATGAAAAGTGCAACTGCTTATCATTTGTGTAGACTGCCTGGTAGTATCATCCGATAATAAATTACATCACTGGTGTTTTTTACTTTGCATTTTAATTCAGAATTTAAAAAAAAACACTTTCACAGTCTTTCCGATTTTTCTAATCCTATTTAGCACTTTGCTGGCTCTTGCACGTATTCCTCAACTATTAATTTTCGTATTTCCTATAGCAGTGAAGGCAGCATATAACATCAGCTAACGTCACTTCCGCTGTAAACAAAGGCGCGGAGAATGTGCTGCACTCTAGTGGCCCAATACATTTTTTTAAATATTCTACCTGGACAGTATCACTCATGTAAGAATTACTATGTACAAGCAAATTAGCAGACAGCAGTGTCTATATTTAAACCAAATAAGTATCACTACATAATAGTTAAGTGGGAAGAAAACACCGACAAGCATACACGACAAAAATGAGGAGTTAAAACAAAAGTTCTAATTTTATTGTGTGAACATTAAACGACCCACTTGCGATACACGTTTTCTGGCATTTGAGGATTTATTAAGGACGGTTCCACTTATTAAACAAATAAACAGCAAAGAACAGTCTGTACATGCTGCTTTGCAAAGGCAAAACAAATATCGTATTTTGGCAAAAATGTGTCAGTTTCACGAAAACACTCACAACCAGCTTCCACTACAGAGAAAATAGAGCTGATCAGAAATGACAAAATTCCATGAAATAACCTCCATATCACAAAAAAGCTTGTCCAAGGGGGTAACTTTTGGTCAGGTTGGAAACACTTGCCAAACAGAAAACTTTGTGACTTTGCCAAACAAAATTATGAGGTAATGGTACAGGACTGGAAAAGCAGGGCACGCATGTTGCAGTTTTTTCATTACACATTGTGAAAATGTTGCCTTTAGACATTCAGAAATGCCTGTAAAGTATGTGTCAAACACTTTTTTAATATGACTTCAAGAAAAGTATATATGTTGTTTTTAATATGTATATAACTTGTATTACCATTAGATATAGTGACTACCAAACCTGATGCAATCAAAGACAGCTGTAGTTAATGGGCATTTTTTCAGGGCAAGTTCTAGTCTTTTGTGTAAACCTTGCCCCCATTTCTCAATTCAAGCAGTCTTTGAAAGGGGGTGGGGGTGGGGTGTTCGGTTTCAGCCATGGCAAATTTAAAATGGCAATTTAAAAAAAAAACATAAATGCAATAACTTAGACAGAAAAAAGAAAAAGCAAAAATATTCAAGTATTTAAGCTAGATAAATGGCTGTGATGCAAAACACTGCACAAATTTAATATAGCTATGAGCAGCAAGAAACATGGTGACCTCAGTGTGGTGCCCCATACGGATCATTGTTTATGTGTGTTTAATGTATCCATTAAAACAAAAATAAAACAAAAAATAAACTCATGTAACTAAACTCAGTGTACTTCATACAAGCTGAAAACTATTCAGTCTTACTTCATGAGAAAGTAATTTTGAATGTGTTTCTATGGGTAGAACTCATGCAAACACAATTTAAGTGCTAAAGCTTGGGCTTTTTTAAAGCAGGAGCTTAATCTCTCAAGTCAGACATGTTTTTAATATTTTTGATTTAGCCCTTTTGGAACTTAGCAAAATCAATTCCATGACAAGCAAGGTTCCTCCTCACCGCAGAGACATCTTTTATATCTTTCGGTGTCTTCTTTCACCAATTTCTTCGGCGTACGATCTATGCTAGCTTGTTGGTTGCTTCCGAAGGGAATTCATGTTTGTGAACACCGTGTCATGATTGGTCGAATAGTCTTCTGGTACAAGGAGTTTTTCCGATGGAAGATGACAGCTTCCCCTCCTCAAATCTTAACGGGCTGAATTACAGACTTATCTATGGAGCATTCGAAGATTGTAGAAGAGATAGTCTGGCCTGAAAGACTAGCAGGAGCCAGTTCAGTCAATTAAACTTTGCAAATCAACTTGAAAATCAGACTAATTTATGGACATTTTCTTAGCAGCGACACCTAGTGGTAAGGCACACAAAGTGGGCTTTCCAACAGTTTGGTGTAAATGGGTGTCAACTGGGTTACAGTTACAGAAGGAATTATTCTGATGCTCAAATATAAAGGTCCGCTGTGACTGTTGCTAGTAAAAGAGTGCTATAATGCAAGGACCATTACATCATTCTGATTCCTATACAACACCAAGTCACAACAACTTGAAAGCTATCACATTGGTGTTAGCTAGCTAGCTTAAAGTAAAAAAAAAAAAAAAAAAAAAAAAAAAAAAAAAAAAAAAAGAGAAGAAAAGGAAGACAAAGGAGACAGTCTCTCTTTACTGTCTTCCTGTCTGTGCTACAAAAGCACGCCAGTAGAGCCTCAGCCTAAACTGCCAAAGGAAAATATTACCTAAAGAAAAGAAAAAAAAACATTTTGAGCAATCATATTAATTGTTAGTAGCCACAGCCTAGCATTTTAAATGTGTTATAGCTCTTAAAATACATGCCTGTGATATTGTTGATTCCAAATCCTGTTGCAATTTATCAGTTTTATTTTCACTGACGGGCTAGCTGCTGTCAGCTAAATGAATGAGGTAGTCATTTAGTCATTTAGTTGTAGCCAGTTACTTGCAGACTCGAAAACTGTTCGACTTGCAAGAAAATCAGAAGCACATGAAGTGCTAGCTGCAACTGTGGTGCATGGCAAAGTGAGAAATTAACATCTTGATAGACGATTGGGATTCTGCCAGCTATATGTAAGCCACACCATTGCTTTTACTTTTAATTCACTGTAGTCTTTCTGTGTGATACTCCACTCTGTGGCAACAGTTTCACCCAACAAGTGATAAAAACATTACCGATTAACAACTGCATTTAACAACTGCTGAATAGACCTTTCTCACAGCAGTCATTTTGGCAAGAAATAGCAGGTAAACAGGTGTTACTAATGACATTAATGAAGGTTCTGTTCCATTTAAGTGTAGCAGAGTCTTTCCAGGGAGCTAGCATGAACAATAGCAGGACCGTGGCTCTGTCAGACTGAAATGGAACAGAGCCTTCATTAATGTCATTAGTAACACCTGTGTTTACCTGCTATTCATGTCAGAATGGCTGCTGAGAAAAAGGTCTATTGCAGCTTAGTACTTCTTTCCCACACGCTGCAAAGGGGATGATGCTGAGAAGAAAAACAACAGAAAGTTAACCTTTGCTACACTTTCTGTTAAAGCAGAGGGTGAGAAGCCTTTTCTGAAACAGAGGATGTGGGTACACGACATCCTCACAGCATCTCCTCCAAGCACTACATGTAGATAAAGCCTATTTCAAGGCGTGGACCCATTCAAAAATGCATCCAAGGTGCAGTAATTTAAAAGCGTTGATATAAAGGGCCATGGCTTACTGCTGTGGTGGCCTACTTTAAATAAAACAAGAGAAAGAGAGTAAAAGATGACAATACGCTCAAACCAGCAAAAAACCTGAAACAAACAAAACAATACATATGTCTTTCTATTTCCCTTGGCTATCACTCAGTCTTTACCGGTCACTACAAAGCAGCGTTGTCCCTTCTACCAAATACCTCCTAAAATAAAATTGCCTTCATGACAGTCTAGATGTCAGCACATGAACAGAATGGCAGGTATTCTAAAGCTGTGATACACTGGTAAAAAAAACACACTATGCTGCTAACTAAGAAAACTTCTATCCTAGAACTCTCTATGTAGGTTTCCTTCCAAATATCAGGAGGGTTTTCTGAGGCATCCAATACTTTCAACAAACTTTGCTTAAGTGATGCGGCTTATTTTGAGCGCTTACGTTGCGCTGACTGATTTTACAGAGAACCATGAGCAACAAGTATATATTATGGCAGGTAGTTTCAACCACACCTTGCGACTGGCAAGGAGGCAACTATATAGTAGCATTATCTCATGATAAATCATGGTCTATCACAGTATAACGTTCCCTACATAAACATATACTACATAATTGTTGTATAGAGTGCTTAGGATAAATTCACTGGACACTGAACAGTATTAAAATTATAATCTCCGTCCAACCAATAATCTGAATCACTAAAACTCCACCAAGTCTCAAGCAAGATTTTTCCCTGTAAGGAAAATGATTTGGCCAACATATGGTCATGTAAAACAAAAAAAGTGTGGAATTCTTTATGACTTTTGAGTGGTTTTCTCAGATCCATACCACCTATGTTGAGAACAAAAATCTGAGTCCATCTGGCAGTATAAAACAAGACTAAAATAAAGAGTTTGCTATACACTGTTGTAACTCTAGTAACTCTATAGATGCCATCAGCAGCTTCACTAATGAAAGTAAAAGCCAGCACTGCACTAAAAACTGGAAAAAGGAATACTAAATTAAGACGGTCAATAAATGGATAGCACACGTATTCAAATGCTTCAATATCAACCACCTTCCTCTCTAAATTTCCAAGCCTGACATCCTGCAGTGTCAATAACAAGTAAAAATATTACCATTACTGGTCAACATCATTATCAAGCATTTTACGGGTAGCTTGGCTCTTAGATCACCTTTGTGCCAATGAGCTGCACTGGATTAACAATGACATGTAGCAAAGGTGACTTTGCAAAGCCCGTTCAGTTTTAACAAAATGACCTGGGTTGTGTGCTAACAGGTTTCCGAGTCTAGCAAAACCTGGCTGATATCATGTATCTTCCTCAGGAGGAATGGTAACACACCAATTAGGATGAAATATAGATGCACAGACCAGGAATCAACATACTTCAATTTCCATTCATTCAGTTCCTGGATGTGAATGGAAATGCTTGTTCTTTTCCCGCTTGATCTAAACAGGATAGCTCTTTATGTTGCTGTTAACTCGAATGGAGATGTCCATCACAATTCCATTTATTTAAAAGGGAAGATCTTCTGAGATTCCTGTTGCTTTTGATGGAAATATTCATTGAATACTGCTTGGCTTGAATGGAAATTGCCATTAAATTCCTCATTGACCTAAAAGTAAACTCTATTCCATTTCCACTGATGTAAATGAGCAGCTATTTGAATTGTATCCCGTCCCTGATAAGAGGATGGCGACAGAGCAGGGCAATCAGGAGAGAGGAATCTTCTCATGGGATTAATGGCTAAGCACTCGAATGGCTGACGGCTCTCCACTTCCCTCACTTCTCCTCTCCTGTCTTTAGTAGTCCATCCCTTCATCACTTTCATACCAATCTGAGGGAGCATCGGTGCCGAAGTAGCGATCTCCAAAATTGCCTGGATAAGAGATAGGCAGGGGAGGAAAAGATCAGATGAAATGAGAAAACAAGAAAAGAGGCAGTCAGATACACCTCACATCTCAGCATCCAAGCATGCTGAAGCCATCCAGTCTGAGGTAGGGTTAGACTGATATTGGTTTGCTGATATATCAGCAGAGAAACTAATAAGGATATTTGCCACCATGTGGATTCATATCACATCCAGGTAACTCTACAACCCTACATTCTATCAAAGTTCAGTTTTCCTCACCGATGCCTGGTATGATGTGGAACTGGTCATTGACCCCCTTGTCCACGGCAGTGGTGATGATGCGGACCTTAGGGAAGGCATAGGCCACTGAGTGAACACCCATCTCAGCCATCAGCAGGGACAACAGGAAGATTTTATCTTCTGCTACATCATGGTCCTATGCAATGGGATATGGGAAGAGAGAGAAAACAGTTAAGGAGTGATTTGTTTTCTTACTGAGCATCAATAGCTGGATTTCCATCCAACTATTTTTTTATATGAATTACCATATTGCAATCAAATTTGAGAAGCTGAATGGAACGGAAATTGAAAAAAAACAAAACAAAAAAAAACAAACGATATCACAATATCACAAAAAATTCCTTACACTTGCTTGAGGTGGAAAAGGTTTTTTAAAAAAGGGCAACAGTTAGAATGACTTACCAGTGATCCTAAAATGAGGATTGTTTTTATGATTTAGGAGTTAGGATGCAATATACTGACTGGAACTGTTAGGCTGGGATCACATAGGACGTGTTTCGCCAACTGCAAAATGTGCGCCATACTGCTTTTTTTTTTTTTTTGTGAGGCAGCTTGCAGTGCAGTGCTGGAGCCATCTTTTTTGCCATTGCAAAAGTAAGTAACTGCACTCTGATATGACCTGGGGTGCTTTTTGCTTGGAGCACATCAAAGTAGGCTCCTTTTCAACTCGGTGCGATTCAAACAATTTCTCAAAAATGGCAAGGTGCCAGGAGCAAATAAACGCGAGGCAACTCGTGCACAAAAGCAACATGCAAAACGCTTCAGATTCATGGACAATAATTAGAAAAAGGCACTCCTACCTGCTAAAACCGTGACCTATGTGATCCCACCTTAAATCTGTAATGAATATTTTCCCAAATCAGTTCCTAACTCTAATTACCATAGTTACCAAACAGTTAAAATAGGATTTGCAAGTTAGGAGATTTCTGTAATATGGCTCCAGGTGTACACACAGAGGAGTAGTAACTTCATTTTGACATGTTACAGTGAACTTGTTCCTGCTCATAATTCTATACCCCTACCACTAAAATTACAGATGCAGTGGTGTAGACCGACCAGCAGTACTCTGACAGCCATGAGGGCAGCAGCTCCGGTGGACACTGTGCTGTCCATCAGAATGACATAGTCTTCACTGATATCTTTTGGCAGGCGAAGATAGTGAAGCTGGAGGAAGGAGACAAGCAGGTTGAATGTCAACAACTTCAGGCACTCAAAGAAATCCACAAAAAATAATTCAGAGCCAATATGAAATATCTTACAAAGAAAAGAAAAGCCACCCTCTGATAGTTATACGCCTTAAAATATTACTAACTGGTGATGTTCAATGCAACTGCACATTGTTTTGAAATGTGTTCGAGTTTTTTTGTGTTGTCAGTCTTGTAATCTACTTTTTAGTGTACCCAATTTCCCTCACCTTCATTTTTTTGTACTTCAGTTGGTGATTTCCCAATTTACCAGAAACACTTTGAACAACCTCCAAAGAATTGGTATTAACTTGCCTTTGACTGTTGGTTTTTCAGATTGGAATAGCAATAACAACAGAATAGTAAATGCAAGGAAGCAAGCTTTGTTCCAACTGAGCGAACAAACAAGTCATGACCCTCACATAAAATGGAGTTTGTCTTGTGACTGCATTACATGACAGACCCTTGCAGCTACTGTTGGTGGAGAAATGGTTCTGCATCTTCTACAGTGGATTTATGATGAATATAATGGTGTGTCTAGAGTAGGGTTGTCACGATACCAAAATTTTCAACTCGATACCGATATTTGATAATAATATTCGATACTCGATACCATTTTCGATACCACAGGGATAAAAAAATGACCCTAAAATTTAATTGAAATATTTTTATTAACAAGAAAAATGCAAAAATAACCTCTGTTAAAAAAATTAACAATTAACAGAACCACAGGTTAAATAATAATAATTAGTGCTGGGCATAGATTAATTAAGTAGTATCGATACTTTTGCAAATGAGTATCGTATTCGGATACAATGGTTGCCAAAAGTATCGATACTCCAAAAAGTATCGATACTTTTGACAACCCTAGTCTAGAGAGCCACTCTTGCCCCTTGATTCCGAGAGACTGATAGGAAACCTTTTTTACAGTTGATGTTTTAGACAGCTACACAAGTTTCTAAGGCTAAACACCTTTGTTTCCTAAGTTGAGGACTAAACTCCTTTGTGTCTGCACTGGAAATATCCATCAGACAAAATGGACCCAGAGATAAAATGCATTTTAAACAGCCAATGGCTGTGTTTGTGTTGAGTGTTTAAGGTTCTCCTTTAAATATGAAAATGTTGCAGTATTCCTTTAATAGCAGTAAGAAGACATAGAGGAAAGGACTGAAGAGACACAAGCAAGCACGCACACACATACACACCTCTGGTTCTCCTGTGTCATGGTTGGTCTGGATGAGGATCTTTCCCAGTCGAATGTCTTTACAGACAGCCATCAGAGCCTGTTCCATGGTCTCTCCTGCTCTCAGGATGGACACACCAGTTATCTACACACACAAGAGAGAGATGATGACAGGATTCAGCAGCACTACATGGAAAAAATGGTTTGTCAAAAATGGACAATGGAGAGTTTTATTTTGCCATTAAAATGAATTTTAAATGTCTCAAAAATGAACGAGCACTCCTTTTAGAACAAATACCCAATTTCAAAAGGGCACATAAGAACCCCAAACATCCCTAGAAACAACCTACTAAAGCTAAACTCTGCCTCAAAGAGGCTTTTTTAAAGCGCCACCTTGCACCTTTTAATTGTTTGCTATTCCACATTGCTTCAGACAACCTCACATCCGCTGGCAACACGCCTCGCTTATGTTTGTGCGTTCAAATGTAGAAAAGCCCTTCTTGTGTGGGGAGCGCCCAGCCTCATTCAAAAAAAATGCACAGAGGAAAGTCTCTCCCCTTTACTTTTTATTGTTTATTGAGTCAGACAGTTAACACAAAGGCTCTCACACAATGCGCTGCAATAAAACTGCTCTAGTATGCAGGAGGTTTAGTGCCTGAAGCAACTTTTTCAAAGGGTGATGAAGTGGAAGAGAAAACTATAAAATGACTCCAATCTCACAGCAGCATGTTGAGATAAAACAAGCTACATGCTGGCTAAAGTGCTCCATCAACCACAGCTTATTTGCAAACGCTCATGCCATTTGTAAGAAACTTGCCGTTGTGGCGATTTGGACATCTCTTTTAAAATTGGTTAGCAGTATTTCCAAAGTCTCAGACACAAACTTGATACCAAGGCATTCGATGTACATGCAATTTGAAGGGTTTACTCTTATCTAAAACATGCATCTGGTGTCCCTGTTGATGCCAGATGGCCAGAGGACATCACATGCTAATCTGCATATCAGAGGCACCTGCATGGCCAATTTCAGGATGCTTTCAAAGTTTCATCAAGGCAAGTATAAAATGTTTCGGTTACAACAATGATCCAAAAATGAAAATGAATTTGTCCCAAGTTGCTATTAAGAAATAAAGTATATAAAAAACATATGTTAGAGATAAACTGGTACTGATAAATTCATACATCTTTGCAGCAGCTTTCAGTGTACAGCCTTTGTTTTTCTGTGCAGCACCTGGTTTAGATTACCTGTTTTTGCTCTGCTGAAAAAAGCTGCTATATCTGTCTACAGAGTCACCAAACTAAGTTTTTAACCATATTTAAGTGGGAAGTCACACCGACACGACCAGTGAGATGTCTGGTTCTGTTTCTTCTGCTTATACATACAGCAGTGACTGGTTATGTGATGTGTTGTGGACAAACTGTTTCCACTGGGGCTTGGTAACAGTGTGCTGAGGATTCAAGACTAAATGTGGATTTGATACTCAGTGACCACAATGACGCTAGCATTCACTGAACACAACATTATCATTATGACGACCAAGTGACCACTGATGGACAAGAGCAGACTTACTCTTTTACCACTGAGTCTCTTGCCTTCGTAGATGCCACCCTGGGGCGTCTCCACTGATACTGGCTGGAAAAGGAGAGAGGGGGAAGTGGATCAGCAAATGAATACAGAAAGGGCAAGAAACTTTATCCACTTGCTATTGTGACAGCTACATTCGACTGATTTTCACTATTTTAACAGTAAAAGGATACCATAGTTACTGTGTATTTTGGATTTACTACTTATTTACGCCAAAACAAGATCTGACCTCCAAATGTAATGCAAGCAAGACGTTAATAATTCTCATCCACACACACTCACCTTGAGCGGTAGAAAAGAGAGGGCATGCTCTATTAGCAGCCTCATTAATCTCTTCGAGTAAAAGATAAACTCATCCCGGTTGGTCTCCTTGTTTCTGCACACACACACACACACACACACACACACACAGACACACACGCACGCGCGCACACACATGCAGAGAGAGCAAGAGACAAAGCTTAAAAGGAAGAATATAGACAATGTGGAACAAAGTTGGATATCCTGAAAGTTGCAGCCAAAGTTAAAGAACTGAAATTTCAAGATTTCATTTTGTTTCTTTTTTTCCGCTTGGTGACTACCAACTGTAACTTACATGGATCGGTTGATCAAATGGTAGAAGATCTGATACTTACAAATGATCACAAAATAAACATCCAACAGGGTGATCAGGACTCGGGACGTGAAGTGGAGGGGTCTTGTATCACATTTGAAGGAATAGTCAAAGTTTTGGGCAAAATACCCTTTTTCTAACGTACCCAGACTGAGACAAGATGTTCGATACACAAGTATCATATGTATTTGAAAGACACATATTGGGATTTTAACAACAAAAAACACAAAAACAAAAAACAAACACACAGCTTTGTAGTTGCTGTAAGGTTTATTTTTCCACTTTGAGTATTTTGGCCAAAACGTTGGTGTATTCCTTTAAAGGGGAACTGCCTGAAAGGTCTTTCTCTATCCTTCAGAGACTGCTGTGATCACTGGCTCAAGTCTTAAACTTGTAGGTCTAAAACTCAAATTGGTTCTCACAAGAAGTGAAGTACACTTAACGTCTAATCCAGCCTCCCAATCCCAAGCAAGTCCATGACTGACATACCAGGAAGCCATGAGGTATCAGTTACTAGGCCTGAAATTCATGGCTTCCAACACACTAACAACTGTCCCAAAATGTTGGATTATTCCTTAAAGTAGGCAAGCAATTGGCTGTATGTCATCCCTTACATATACTACTTAGTTTTTTGTTGGTCTATGAACCACTTCTAAATGCCTTGGTAAACTGACCTGATGATGGTGTGCATGCCGCGGACCTGTGGCGTGCTCTCCATTACACTGAGGGTCTTGGGTAAGGGTTGTCCCTGGTGTGCTGAAGCCAAGGCCGATCTGCAGCAAAGACGTGCACACATGTACACACCCACAGTGAGGAACTACACAGACACCTGGTGGAATAATGAAGTAACATCTTGTGATAGTGGACTACTAGTCTTGGACTTAGATTGTCTTTAGTTGGGTCCCCAACTAAAGACAAGTCCATGACTAGTCCTGGGTTGTGCTGACTAATCAGCTCATCCACTCATCCATTACATTAGCAACTGAGTCAACTAGTGCAAACTGGCCTCTCTGGTGCAGTGTTTGTCAGAATTTGTACCTTAATTTCAAGAGATTTGTGGAACTTTTAGAGCAAATGTTTCATATAGTCAAAAGGAACGTACATGTCAGGGTTTGACTATTGAGAGTTTTGATGGCTAATATCGATGCAGATATTCATGGACTGTAACTGCTAACAGGCTAAATATTCTACTAATTAAGTGTTTCCACCAACATTTTACTCATCAGCATGGAAAAACCTCTGGATTACATTGGTCTAACCCTTTTACATACAGTAACACAATTTTTTAGACTAAATAAGTGTTTATCAGCACACATCCCAGGCAGTGATCTGATTAGTCAACTAACCCATTAGCTGGGCTGCCCTGCTATGTATAAAGCTTGGCAAGTCATGATCCTGTCCAGTGCTTCTCCACCTTGAAGTCTACATAGTTTATTCCTTGGTCTGGTGTAAAGAGGTATAACTTAACTTTTTACATTTGACACAGCATGGGTAATATAGTTGAGATGGTTGTAGATTTAAGACTTACTAGTACTAGTAGTGCTACATTTTGAATCAAGGTGCTGATAGCCAATAGTTTCTGTGGGATACATTTTCTTGTCAGGGTGGAAAAGCCTCTGGAACAGCATTTAGGCCACTGGACAAAAAAAATTCTCTGCTGGTTAGTTCATTCAACCTGGCAGCAGCAATACAGCATCAGGACTGCACTGGCACAAGCCAAATGTGATGCCATTCAGTTTTGTTCTAAACTGAAGTGAAAAAGTAAAAGGTTGAGCCCTTCAAATTTTGGAAACTGAGCACTTGCAGTTGACATCAACGTATGAACCATATCTGGCTCAATCATGAAGGTCAACTGGAGAACTGGCGAGGGGAAAGTCATGACTAAATATAATGGCAACCAAGCTACAAAAAAAAGTTTTTGTAGTGGTGTGAATGAAGATCCATACAGTAATGTTCTAAGTAAAAGTGAAAAGTGTGATAAGGTAGATTTACTTCCAAATGTAGCTTACTGAAACACAGTGTACTGTCTTGTCTTTAGCCCTAGTCTCTGCTCCAAAACACGAAGCATTGTAGCTTGACAAGAGTCTGGTCAGTGCTTTGCTAATTTCTGGGAAAGCAAATGATGTAAATGATAATATGAAATTACTTCCAACTACTAATACTAGCTTCTACTAGATACATAAGCTAGTGTACAAATCTTACGTATTAACAACAGGACACAAATTTGCGTTTCCTAGGATGGGGAAGGAATGACCCGCCCTATGCCCCACTCTGCCTCTGATTGGCTTTCTCTGATATTTTTACCTTAACCTTAACCAATCTCACTCCTTGTGCCTAAACTTATCCAACCCAACCAACAAAGGCAAAGACTACTAGCCAATCAGACACAGAGTAGGGCAGGTCATTCCTTCGTCATCCTAGGAAACGCAAATGTGCCAACAGGACAGTGGTGGTTAGCTAACCAGATGCTATGGTTATCTAGCTAACAACCTGACATCATCTAAACATAGATTCTGAGTTTACAAACACAATAAGGTGCTCACAGCAATTCCAAAAGACCCTGAGAGCTGAGGACCTCCAATATGGCCAGAGAGGCCAGAGAAGCATATATAAAGGGCTTACATAAAGCCCTTTATATATTATACATATATAAAGAATAGAAACCTTGCACAAAAGGCTTCCTATGACTCAAACAATATCTGGGCATTGCGTATATTGCTGTTACCAGGTTGAGTAAAACCTTAGGAATCACACTAATCAGTACAGTGTGTACTATTACCTTAGAAAAAAGTAACATGAAATGCCATTACAAAAATGAAGGTGGCAAACACACTTTCAAACGGTTGCTTACAAAGTGAAGAAACTTGGGCAACCAAAACATCAAGGACATCAAGAACAAGCATTCATTCAATTCAGTATGATACAGTATGTTAGCAAGTTAACGGAGTGTATCAAAACTATTAAATTGTGCTTTCACAACTACAAAAATGGAGGAAGATGCACAAGTTGACCCTCACATATCCCAACGGAGCTTCCTCTGAAGAAGGTGACAGATATTCATTTGATGAGAAAAAATGAGAAAGGGGACAAAGAAGGGAATAAAACAACAAACATCAGATAAGATAGAAAAGGCAAAAACAAAAACAAGAGAGAGGAAGAGAAGGAAAAGTATTAGAACACTGAGGTAGTGGATAGCCCTCTGACATTGCTGCAGTGCAACCGTGGGCAAACGGAGCAGCCAACTCAGTCTAATTTATTTTGTTCTTATCTTAGAAGTTAGTTCAATCTTTTCATCTCAATTCATTCTCACCCTAAGCAGGCTATATTTCAAAGGTTTAAAATCCAGATTTGTCATCGTTTTCTGCCCAGGTTTGCTGCAGAGAAGAGATCAACGAGACCTCAGACCAGTCACCAGTCCTTTTGTCCTCACCAAACTGATCCAAGACCAGCATTTCTGGAGACAAATTCATCCAGCAACCATGGCCATGTTCACACTGCTGAACCATACTTAAACAAACATATGTGAACAATGAAAGTGAATTTTCAGATTTGGCTTTTGAAGAGAACTAAGTGTGTTAACTGTCCATCTTTGGCCTGTTGATTCTAGAGGTGGTGAACTAAAAGGCTATGCATTACCAAATATTTCTCTCTTTGCTCTGGTTAAAATTTCTTGTTTCCCCTGGTATAAATAGACATGAACTATGCTGGCCTGGTTACCCATTCACTGCAATCACTGGAATTGACCTTGGCCTGCAGTATGACAGTGTGAAAATGGCCTGTGGAAGTTTGGGGACAAAAGTTCACACAGTGTCGTAGATAGTGAGGACATTTCTGGGGTTCACAGCTCTGAGAGAAGACTAGCGCAGCCATGTTGTGTATAATCGAATACAAATGGCTAAGCATGAAGCAAGTCAGGGTAAGACAGACAGAAGATGTAGGGTTCGACTGGTACAGGTTTTGAGGACCAGCATGGATGGATGTAGCCATAAGCCAATATTTTGCACCCATTTTTAGTCTCTTTAATTTTTAATAATTTTCATGGCTTTCAAAATTTCCAACTATCCAGTGTTTCCCACTACAAATTTATTGTGAGCAGGATGCAAAAGCCTCTGAAACATTTACACCACTGGACACTAAAACTCCACTGAAATCTGTAATGGTAATAATAATAGTACATTTTCATGCAGTCTTGTGTGGAATCTTATCAAAATGACCCTTTAAAATCAATTCAGTTTATGCTCTTCCCATAGACAACAACATATTGATCAGTTCTACAATAAATATGTTAGCACTCAAACTGCATCTTATTCAGCCTATTAGGTTGGGACTGACTGGACCACACCGTATCTTTAATAAAAGGATGTTATCAGCCAAATCTGTCGAGTCGGCCCAAATGGAAAATGTACAAAATTTGAATTAAGACCATTTACACAAGACAGCATCTAATTGGAACTTATACTATTTGTAGTATTTATTATCAGTATTTGTCCAGTTTTGATGAGGGATCAGATAAATCCAGCACATTTTAACTACTTCAAATAGACAACAGTTAAGTATATTTTTCTTCAGGTCTTATGGATGAGAGATGGATTGATCCAGCTAATATTTCAGAGCTTAGCAGAACCACAGAGAAGTCCTCATGTGACAAAAGCTGCAGCAAAGACAAAAGGAAACACGCTGCCATGATACATCACCCTTTACACCTTAAAATGACCTGAAACATACATTACAGGAAAAATCCACCCCAAAATACGAAAAACAGCTATTAAAAACAGCGGTGATCATCCTTGCACTTGTATTGTTTGGTGGTATATTTGTCTTACTCTTGCAGGTAATTGGCAAAACATAGACGCAGTGAAGTTACATGAAGATTTTCAGAGTTTGATATGGGGACATTTTTCTGCTATCTAAAACATCAAGTGTACATGTAAGGTTTTGATGTCAAGTCTCTCAGAATCAAAAAAGAAAGGCTTCTATCTAGGGACTGCATTTTTCACTAGCGTTCAACAATCATACAGGGAGAAATCAATCAAGGAAGAGCCACAGAGACTAATTTCTTGACCTACTGCAGCAGAAAATCGACTACAATACATTGCAGCCAGAAGATGTGTTTACTAACTAGTTGGCTATATTTCTATGGCTATACATCGACTTTAAAAGCACCTATTCTCTGGGGGCTATGGAAAAGTGACTGTGGGAAATGCAAGACATCTCTCCTTCAGGTAGACGTAGAAGAGGCAGCTTGAGGGAAAGTGGGTACATTCAAAAAGTTAATTACAATACTGAATCACAAAGTAACCCCTCGAATGCACTGAACATTACAGATTGGTGAGATTTAATTGTGTGAACGTATCTGAGGGTGGAATTTTCCTTTAAATGAATACTCCAACATTTTAGGCAAAATACTCTTTTTCCGACTCACCTAGACATGATGTTCAATACCATTTTCACCTCTGTCCATCCACTGCTTCAGTTCCCATGGGTAGCATTTCATATTAGCTTAGCATAAAGACTTGAAGTCTACAGGAGTCATTAGCCTAGCTCCATCAAAGCGAAAAAATAAACTTTACAGCAACCCCGAAACTGTCTTATTTCCACAATGTATTGTGTATTTGAAATACATGTCTTGGAAACAAATTTATTGAAAAAAAGGAGACTCATTTTAGGAGAAGTTGGATGGTAAGGAACCATATCCACAAGACCTGTTCAGCGGTTATAACTCCTACCTACTAACTTCTCCTAAAATGACACCTGCTTTTTAAAATGTTTTTATTCCTAGGCATGTTTATCATTACCATGTAATGCACATGATTCATTGCGTAAATAAGACAGCTTCAGAGTTGCCATAAGGTTTATTTTTTCACTTTGATGGCGCTAGGTTAATGACTAAGGCAAGTTAACAGGAAATGCTACCCATCAGAACCGAAGCAGTGGACGTACAGAGGTGAAAATGGTATTGCACATCCTGGCTAAGTCAGAAAAAGGGTATTCTAACCAAAATGGAGTGTTGCTTTAATACCAAATATTTGGAAAACTAGGAAATTCTCATGATGGTCCTCATTTTGTCTTTGCTTTCCCAGCCGACATGTTTCAACACAGAGAACATCTTGCAGAGCTGGGTGAAAGGAAGACGAGGGCATGACAAGAGGGGAGTAACAGGCATACCTCACGGTGATCTCACGCTGGAATGGTTAGACAGCATTCAGCCAGTCACGGGGGGATCGTGCACACACATACACACACACAGAAAGAAAAAACATGAGACAAGCCATTCCTAAAAAAACAAAAGCCAGATACACCCCCTCCCTCAAAAGCAAGCCCTAATGATGACAACCATGCCTTCCATTTTGTTTCAAATCAGAAGCCACCATTTTATGAAAAAGGTTCAACCCTTTGCCTGGCCTGTCCATTTTAACATCACTTTATGTTTCGAGCATTATAAAAGGAATGAAAATCCAGACTCTCATTGTAATGCAGGGTTTAGCCAATGTGTGCCTCCCTCTGACGATCTGAGGTGGATTCAATAGCAAGGGCCAGTGCACACTGCAGATATTCTATTTGAAATTTGCATACTGTCTCTGTAATAAAGGCAAGCAATGAAGTATTCTGCTCTCTCTCTGGCTGTAGGTACAATATGTTTTACTTTGATGCTCTGTATTCATTTACCACGTCAGATAAGGTTAAAAATAGCCATAAATACAGGTAATGTATATTAAATCTAGGTGATGTAGTGAGGCTCGTCCCTAACTAGAAATAATATCTGAAAACAGAATTGAAGACCATTCTTTACTTAATGTCCAAACACACATGCACAAAGGCCACCAAGTAAGAAGAGAATGAGGTGCATCGGGTCTATTTAGCATAACAAAGTGTCTGAGCTATGTGTGTGTCTGTGTGTACCTCTGCTTGTCTTAGTTATGTGTGTGTGTGTGTGTGTGTGTGTGTGTGTGTGTGTGTGTGTGAGTGAGAAAGAGAGAGAGAGAGAGAGTGCATGTGATAAATGTTCTATGTGGTCTGCTAGCAGTGATTGATATGTTGAAGGTTTAACAGACTATAGTTTGGTACAGCTCATAAAGCAGCAGGCTGACAGCACAGTAGACTGAAGAGGAATGGAGGGCATGACATGGCCATGAACACACACACACACACACACACACACACACACACACACACACACACACACACACACACACACACA
>OMLF01037694.1:4046-16649 GCA_900302615.1 Holocentrus rufus | reverse complement strand
CTGGCAGAAATAGTAGCAAGCAGAAAGGGCTGAAGAAAGAGGAGATAAACAGAGATTGGTTCAAGTGTAAATGTTTAAGAGGACAGGGGGAGCATGATATGTATGTGTGAGTGAGAGAGAGGGAGAGAGAGAGAGAGAGAGAGAGAGAGGGAGAGAGAGAGAGAGACAGAGAGAGAGCGAGAGAGAAACAGAAAGAGAGACAGTAAGGGAGAAAGAGAAAGAGAGAGCGAGCGAGTGAGATAGAGATAGATAGAGAGAGAGAGAGAGAGAGAGAGAGAGAGAGAGAGAGAGATAAACAGAGAGAGACAGGAAAAGAAAAAGAAAGAAAGAAAAAGAAAGAATTTGTATTTTTGTCATTTTTGGACACGTTGCTTAACATTACAATCTATTATAGCTGTCAAAATAGCATTCTGTTGCCTCATCGTAATTAATACTAAAAGCTAACTGGCGCTGGCTAGAAAAACAACAAGCTAACCGTACTAGCTAATGCGTCCAAATGGCTCTACAGAAACATATAGCATCATGTTGTCGTTTTTAAGCTACGTGACTTCAGCATAACAGTGATGACAGACACTAAATTAGGATGGATAGTTAATAGATTAAATACCTTAGATGAACGAATGGTGTTCAAAGTAGCAGATTCGTCTCTATTTCCGACATCTAAAAAGATTTCGGCTGCTAGCAAGCTAGCTAATCCCTTTCGAGTGACTTCTGCTTTGCAAATTACTCAGCCCTTCAAGTAGGGAAATTTCGCTCTTGTTGGGTAATGTAGTCTTTGCAACAAGCCTTGTCGCTTATAGTAAATTGTAACGTCTCCCTTAGTGAACTACAACGTACAACTTCCTACGGTGTAGCTTTTTCGTCACATGTTTTCATATTCACGTCACAGCTCGGCGACGTCCCGGGGGGCTCAAGGATTGATTAAGCCCTCATAATTGTCTTACAGATATACGTCCTACCAAATCCCAAATAGATCTTAACATATTCCAAGTTAATCGACATCTACCCTAAAACACCCATCTGCCACACAGTCCCTTGTAAAGGGACTTGTGCAGACTGAAGACACTGATAACATGTCCATCTTACTAACCACCACTGCAAAGTGGGGCTGCCAGAGAGGAGTGGTGGTGTAAGTTTTATGAGCTCTACAGCAGTATTAGTAATGAAAACATTTACAATCGTATTGCAGTTCTAGTAAGACTCATAGTTATTTCAGTCCAGTTATTTACTTCAACAAACACAATATTTTCCTTTTTGCTGGCCATTGGTTGGTCTTGCCAGGGTCTTGACAATATTGCCCAACCAGCCCTGCAGTTTTAGTGCAAAAAAATGCAGCCCCATCTCAATTTTACTGCAGTTTCTGACTTTTAGGAGCTCAAATTTTAGTAGATAGTTGTGCCATCAGCCTTTTTCTCGTCTATATCCTGAATTATTAAGAACTGCCACGCAAATTTACAACTAGGAGTTTATGATGTTTATCCTTATTTTTTGTTATCAACATAGTGGATACTGTATTGATATGCAGCATTGATGTGTTATATTATTATGTGCAGTGCATTCTCCTTTCCATGTTGCAGGGGCGGAGCTAGAAAGTTCCCTCGTAGCGCCGCCTCCTGCCTGTAAGACAGCGCTGAGGACTGAATGATCCCTCTGAGTTCAATACATTCATGTATTCAGCGTCTGCAGCTTGTGTTTTCCGGGTCGGAATGTGAAGCATGGCTGGAGATGGCGAAAAGAAACCGGTGCTGGAAATGGTGAGAAGCTAAAATACCTATCTTTATATTACATAGTACACAGCTACGTACCTACGCCTGTTTTCAGCTCAGTTAAGGGAAGAGTTAGCTAAAAAAGCTAATAGCATAGCTCCGGCCATCTGCTCACGTGCGTAGCGACAATAAAACAACATTGTTTTATCCATCTGAGTGACAGACCAGATTAAATATAAACCGGATGCTGGAATCAGAAAGTTGATAAATATCACACTGACGTCATATCGATAAGGTTCCATTAAGTTTTTAGAACCCAGTCGTCTTGTTTCAAAGAGGTCTGTATCACAGACTTTGCCCACTGGGTGGCAGCATTTGAACAAAGACCCGATGGTCACTCCCCTTGACCGATCGGACTAATGCTTGGATGTTTGTTGGCGAGATAATGAGTATTGAATGATTTGGTAATGTGTAACAGCTGCTTTTGCTTCATCTCACTGCAATTGCCTCCACATAACTTACACATGCAAAAGTAGTGAGGGTGTCGTAGGGAACTTGAGTAATGTTTCTGTCTGTGGTAATATGAGGTAATGTTTTAATTGTGGTTCTCTTTGTAATTTAGGTCCAGGCCGATGGAGCTGATGAAGGCTGTGTCACATTCGTGCTGCACGACGAAGACCATACGCTTGGCAACTCCCTCAGATACATGATTATGAAAAAGTCAGTGCTGTCTAACAAATTGTTGCCTTGACTTGACTATGCCCCGCATAGACATGAATGCCATAACCTGAACTTTGACCCACAGTAATGGTCACGGGTTTGACCTTTCTGCCTCTTTGTGCTGCAAACCACTTCACCCCCCATTCCCTAAGGCACCACATAGTCATATAAAGATTAAGATTGATGCTCCACAGTCTCTTTGTTCACAGCTTTGTCTGCAGCTGGAGTGGACTGTTTTTCCCAGTAGATAGATGGAAAATACTTGTAAATCATACTGAAAATGTCCAGTAATCATATCATAAAAACAAATATGATTGCTTATATTATTCCTCTTTTTCCAAACGTTTTAAATCTCTGCTGATCTGGGTCAACACAGGCAGCTAGATAGGAATAAAAAAATCACACCAACACAAGCACTGCCCATATTGGCATAACACTGATAATAATCATCTGCAGCACAAATGAGCCCTGTCTGTTTTCCTGTTTTTCACCAGTGTGGATGTGGAGTTTTGCGGGTACAGCATCACTCATCCATCTGAGAGCAAGATCAACTTCCGCATTCAGACACGAGGTGAGACACCCCATAACCCCCTCACCTGCTTGTTTGTGGTTTTCCTCTTGTTGAGCCCAAACCGGCTCAGAGTGTGAATATACGTGTGGGCAGGTTAGTGTGTGCTGGAAAGTCAGAGAGTAAATAGTATTACGGCTGTGTTGGAGAGAGTAAACATGTTGATTGGAGTCTGGTGCTTTCACTTTGCCCACTCAGCTGAGGAAGAAATGCCAGTGACTGTGTAACGCAAACACATGCACACACATACTTTCTCCCATTTATCCACTTACGGTGCACAGGGGGCCGAAACCACATTGCTTCTTCCAAACAAGCGTACATCATATGTCAGTAACTTGCGAAAAAGTGCCAGCAACTCATCACTGCTAGCAGCTTCAACACATTAAAGGGTTTTGTAAGATAGACAAAAACAGCTTGTGTTTGTGGTTAGAATGAGTTTCATCGTGTCTCGAGGACATTTCCTCATGGCTTCATGACAACAAGGGGCCATAATTTGTACCAGTTTTCACTATACTTGCAGAAGATATATAGTCCTGTTTTTCACGAGGACGTGGTACTAATTCCACATTGAACTTCATTAGTACTGTTGTTGCTGTTTTCACACCCGTACATAAAGACCTTTGGCACGCTGTCAGACACCAGGGGTCAGAGCGAGGGATGATACATTTTAACGTATTCTATTCTTCCATTTAAAAATTACAATGAAAAAAGGAAAAAACCTAGAACTTTCTACAAGTCCTAACTCCTTCATGTTGGAAGTCTGACTGACACAAAACTTGGTAACACACATCCAGCTGGCCTTTCAAATTACAGTGGTATGAGCTATAATTTACTCCACTGGTCAAATTTCATGTAACTTAGAGGGATGAAGCATTTCTGCACCATGTTTTGTTGTTTACTGGTACAGACATTACATCACCTGTGGGCCGGCCTGTGCTACACTGTCGGCCAAATTTTGATGAAAGCAGTAGGGGCGATTTGCTCAGATTTGCCTGATTTGCTTGCAGTATTCATGCGTGTGGCAGCATGTTTAACTTGTTACTTATTGTTGCCATTATCATTAGCGGTAGTAGTGGCAATACACACGCACCCAGTTTCTTTATTCATAAAGGTACTTCTTGTGTGTTGCAGGAGGAATACCAGCCTCAGAACCACTGCGGAAGGGTCTGAATGAGCTCAGCGCTGTTTGTCAACATGTTCTCAACACCTTTCAGGTAAGGCTACATGTTCTGGAGATCATTCAGTTTGGGTCATTTGAGCCGTATGATCACAAATTGTAATGAGAAAATTGGCCAATGCTGATCTGGTAGCAATGTTTGGGCAAGTTGTTCTTTAAAACTTAAATCTGTAACGTTCTGCACTTTGTTGCTTCATGGCTGTGAAGCACAGCGAAGATGGAGGAGCATCTTATGTCTACTAGATGGAAAATGTCATTGACCAACCAGGGAACATAAATATATTAACTACTGAAGTGTTCAAATACAAATACACAGTGCTAGCATGCTACTCAGGTTATACAAAGATTAATTCCATGTCTATGTGTATTTGAAATTGCAGCTGGAGCATCTGTGGTTGATATATCTGGTTTAAAGCGTAACAGCTATTTTAAACAGACTTTATTGGGACTGTCAACAAAGACAGGTGCAACCCAACAAGCTGGTTGATACTTTGAATTTTACTTTGAATTGGTTGAATTTTTCAACAGCAGAGTGTGGAGAAGGTCTCCAGACATGGCTGTTAGCAATGGCTGTTGGCTGTACTGTTAGCAATTTTGTCAGTAGCAGCACATGGCACTGAGCAAAGCCCTCAATCCCAGTTACAGTCCCAAATGGGTTTTAATGTCGACATTTTGAAACAATTATTGAAAGTGACGTGGCCCCATGTTAGATCCTCAGTCACAGAGAGGAAACACTCACATGCAACATGTTAACTTTACTACAACCATTTAATTGCCAAATTTGATGATTGCTTGCTACCAATGTGTGGGTTTAAGTATAAAAAACGAACTAATATCTCGCTGTGAGATTTTTCACTCCCAAATATTGATATTAGTATCGGCTCCAACCATCCAGTATCAGTCCGGCTCTAAATAAAATGGAATATGAACAAAATACAGACTTTATAGAGAAAGAGTGCATATCTGAACATCCACATTTGGTATGAAAGTGAGGAGACAGGAAGGATGACAATTTAGAGAATTATGTCGATGCATCAGCGAGGTCAGTCTCTGGTCAGCTGACCCCAGATGCCACCGCTGTGTTTGGGTTGTGAAGTGAGAAGGGAGACTGCCCTTTAGGTTCTGGTCTCCGCTCCCGTGTCAACAACCTCCTGCCCCGCTGAGGTGCTCTGATCTTTCTGTGGAGGGGGGCCGTCAAGTGAATAATGAATTTCCCCACCATTTTAAGTGCCTCATTATTTTTGGAATGAATATCTGTTCAGCAGCCCCAACAGTCACATTATCCCCACTCACAAAACACTACTGTATTTAGAAATGAAGAATAATGTAGGTAAACCCAAAGTCCAGGTCTAGCAGAGTCTGTTAGTCCCATTGTGAAAGTCTGACCCCATTAAAATGTTTTCGTCTGGGTTTCTCTGTTGTTGTCATTCCACTCGGACTGCTGGTGCTGTCACTTTAACTGCAGGTGTCCTGTTTTGCAGGCAAGAGTAGATGAGTTTAAAGCGAAGCAGGAGCAACCCATGGAGTGAGGAGCATCGCAAAGCCTCATGGGACCACGGTGCTGTCACAGACCCCCCCTCCTCCCACACACCCACCCACATGCTCTAAGAATTATAGTGACAGTTGCCTTTATTTACGGTTTTTAATATTCTGTTAGAGAACGGTGTGACCTCTCCTCTCAAAATGATGTGATCATTAAAACAAAACATTTGTATAGTTTTCTTTTGTATTATGTTGGGGTTGATGTATATTGTAAGATATGTTTCAATTTTGTATTTGTCCGGTCATTTTCCTGGAATTCAAGAATGATTACAGGAACAATAAAAGACAATCTTTTAACAACAAAGACTCAGAATTATTATTGTATTTTTTGGTATTTCATGGGAATATGCTATTTTGTAGTGTGTTTGGTGCTTGGCCATTTGACTTCTGCGATAACATTGCTATTTTCATTGCGACTCGTGTAACAGTATTTGAAGGATGTCCAAACCTTAAGTGATTAGGTTTGAAAAACAAAATGGTTCTCATCTGTCTTTTGAAGCCGTGTTTGATGATTGGAGGGAGGGGTGGAGGCTCGAATGTCCTTATTAGCAGAGGAATGTGGGGTGAGCGACTTCATACAGTGCCAAGAGGAGAGAGAAGAAAAATGAGGGGAGAGAAGTGTAAATAATGAGGTTAAAGTTGAGTTTCATCTTATTTCACACATGGCTGGTTTTGTGGGTATGGGACAGGTTAGGGAAAAATGCAACTAATTTTGGACAGAAAATTTCAGCTTGTGAGTCTGAACTATTATTGAACAAAATGTAAATGACTATCTGTGGGTCAATATGCTGAAGGATGGAATGAGCAATATGGTAGAGGATGAAATAACCTTAAATATACCCAACTTTCAAGTTTTGAAAGAGTTCACAGTGCAAATACACAAACATACATGGTTATTTTTTTTGGTTACATGGTGAACTTCAGCTGGAGTTTGTGGATTATCAGCTTTCAGATTTACCACACTGCTGCCTATCTCAATCATGAGTCATTTAGTCTCATATTGAATGTTAAGGAGGTAGTTTGAGTTTAAAAAAAAAAAAAAAAGGATTATCTCATCCCACTGCCAGTGGGATGAGATAATCTCATTTGTTTCCAATGCTGTTTCACTTGCTTCAGGGATTTTTCTGGGAACAAGAACAAGACACTCGATTCAAGAAACTTTTGGAAACAAGTTGATTAGCACTGTAAACGATGGATTTTTAAGAGAAATGAGATTTAGATTTTTTGTTTGCAGTGAAATAGTTTTGTATAATCAGTGGTGATCTGAACTTGTGTGCTTTGTCTCACCAAATTACATTTTCCTTTCGATGTTGGCAAAAATGATCTTTTGATTTCACCTTTCCTCAGTTCTCCTCACTTGACTCTGTGACCAAAATGATTCCTTTACTAGAAGAAGAATTTTAGGAACGACTTTAACTGGTAAACTGGAGCCAGCAACATGATGATGAACAGACTGGACAACAACTGCCACTGTTAGTGCTCAGAATTTTTCGCCAATAACTTCATCGTAAATGGATTAATAGATTTATTTAAATCAAATGTTGCAGCTCCAGCTCAGACCAGTTTTTTTTATTCAAAACACATCTGATGACTTTTCAGTAAGGGAGTGGCTGGCTGCAAACTCAAAAAGGAAATTCCTCTTTTCCAATTGAATTTGCATCAGTAAGCTTTTCATTCCTTTTATTTGAAGCCCAAGTCCGCAGTCGGTTTGACACCCCAGCGGTCAGGAAATGGTTGAGTCGACATTGTCTGCATGCCATAGAGACTCAGTCGATTCATCTGTATTGAGACCATAGGGAGTGCAGACCTCGTCGATTCAACCGTTTTGTGGCCACTGGGATGTCGCACAAATTATGGATTGGGGCTTTAAAGCACCATTACTATTTAAAAATCAGTCACAGACAGATTTTTGTTGGTGTGTTTAATACCAAAACAGAATTTATGAATTTTCTTTACCCCACACTGAGTTATTTTCATTCAATATGTCCATAATCTCAAGGGCATAACTGGACTGAGCATGCCCTTACCGAGCAGCAGCCATTTCTTCATGCTAAGAAACCCAAATCTCTTCATTATTCCTAAATGTTTCCCCCCTCTTACATGGAGTCTTAGGGTCAAAAAGCATTATGAATTACTCTCAGGAAATCAGGAAATTAAATTAGCGACTAATCCGGTCTAATTTGTTACTGGCTATAAGAATTTGACCATTTGAAGGAAATTCGTAAGCTTACGATGCCCTGTGAGACCTGGAGTCAAAGGTGTAGGTCTCTGAAGCAATAAATTCAAGTCGTGTAACCTTCATGCAGCTCTGTGTGGGTCCGGCCAGCCAAGCTCATGTACACATCATCTTAAAGGTTTCCTTTTATAGGCCTCATCTTGGATTCAGATGGAAGCCAAATGTAAATCCTCCGCAGTGAGACACAACATGAAACCTGAGGTGTAGTCCAGTCTTGGCAGTCAATAACAAAATAGTTTACATTCATTCTCGTCAAAAGTACAATAAATCTGTAATACCAAGACTATATGGCTGATTCAACTTGTCTCTAACTAACTGATTAAAAGTAAATTCAAGAGTTTTATTTTTTTATTATTATTATTTTTTAAATCTTCATAGATAAACTCTTATAATCTGGGTAATGGTGCATCTTATGCATTTTAAAACTAAAGTTACTTAGAGCAAATGGAATTAACCAGGTTGATCTTTGGTCTCTAGTAATTAAACAGTAGCTTTATGAAATTTTCACAAAGCCTAAAAATCATTATGAGAAGTCATTATCCTTTCCAGTCACTCCACATGTAGATATCATGTAAATATGTAAATGCACGACAGTTTCACCCCAACTACACCGTACCACCGCTCATAACGGCCAGGGATACTTAAAAACTCAACCGGAAACGCAAATGCTATAAAATATTTATTACTGCATATTGTCAACAAATAAGTACAATGTTATTGAAAACACCCAGGCCTGTGTTAACATAGCATTTTAACTTTGACTTTAGTTCTAAGTAGCATGACAAAATGTCTGGCTTGGTGGCAACACACAGCTGTTCAGACCAACGTCTGGTGTCAGCACTTGGCCAAAAGACCAGAGAAGTTGGCTTGATTAGATATGCTCAGTCGGAGGGTGCTGCTCCAAATTATGATAAAAGAAAAAAAATACTGTCACAGAATAACCTCATTTCACCAGGATAGTCCCACTGAGAATTAAAATCTGTTTAGGGGTATCATGGAAAATATCAATCAATCTTCAAACGCTTTGATAAGAAAAATTGGCTGGTTGCTTGTTACACATTTGGTTTCTGATTGGGTTAATATTAAACATATGGTGAAAATTTGTTATGGTCTGGTAAGAACAATTAGCACCAGATAATAGTTACACTATAATAGTTTGACTTGTGCTTGTATGTCAGTGCATGCTCTTCTAAAACTGCTACATGTCTAATTCAGTTTGTTTTGAAGTTGAACACTGAATTACATCATATATAAATCTATGTAAATGTATATAAATCCCCAAAAGTTCATGTTGTGAGTACACAGACCAGCGGAGGTTGACATACTGTAAGTCACTGAAGAGTCAAGATTCAAACTGCAGGCGAAAGCTGCAGTTTTCCCTCATGTCTGACTGCTGATTTTGTTAAAGTGCCGGAGGTTTTGTATATATTTTTTTAAAACATGTCAGAGGCACAAGGTTATGTGACAAGTAAGTGACTCCTGAATACATGCAGCAACCACCAGCTACAAAACATTCCCAGAATATCATAATAACTACATTTCGTGGAAAAAAACATTATGCAGTTTGAGGAATGTTATCCCCTCTAAAACACATTTCCTACTTCCTAATAATTTCCAGGTTTTGAAGATTTTTTTTTTTTTACTGCCAGAAAATCTTTAAACAAAAGTGAACTGCCAATTTTTTTTATTCTTTTTCTAAAGCAGTTCTTAGGAGCAAAGAAATCAGTATGGCAATGTCCTCTAAAAAACAACTATAGTTGACAAAAGAACACACAATGATTGAGGTGAAACGCTTGGAAATAATATATGAACAAGTCGTATAGAAGATTAAACAAGGTTTATGTGAACTTTAAATGTTTTGTAATAAGATAGTTTTACAAAAATAGACGTTACATTGTAAGAGGTAAGTGACTTTATATACACAGTGGGAATAGAAACAATTTATAACAGCAATGATATTGGAAAAACAAGGCCGATTTATGTGGCATGATGAGAATCATCTGGTGTTTGTCAGTGTTCTTGGACAACAGCTGCCCTCCACATGACTGGAAGCAGCCATGATTTCCAGAAGACAGATTTTTGATTTCCAGCTCTGCCACATGACTCAGACATACAGTAGGGCCCATTTTACTCTGGTATAATGTCACCAGGAGTTATTCAACACTCAGGCATTATGGAGCTCGGCGACGACATGCAGTGGATTGTCAGATGATTGGCTATTGATACAGCTACCCTTGAGGCTTTTATGGAGAATAACTCTTGGTCACATTTTTCCTCTCACTTTCCCCATGAGAAATAAAGGCACTGACAAGTACAGTCACAGCATGTTATCAATGCAGTTATTCACACATGAAGCACTAAGCTGCTTTATTATACCTAGCCTTAGTGCTTCATGCTCGGCCTATAATCTGCATGTAAATAATACTGTACAGAAATTTACATGTTTTCATCTGTAGCTTGAATAAAATGTTCTTGAATTAGACTTATATACCATACTGGTCCACTGACTAACATGTCCCTCGATTCAAACCTGAATGTTTGAGTTGGGACTTTGGTCAAAGCTAAATCTAGTTTTGGTTTCGTCATAGTTTTTGTAGCTGGTATTTCAGCGTGGACAGGCGCTGTCCCGTTGCTTCTTTCATCGGTTTGGGCTGACCCATGTACTTTAGAGTCTTTCAGTCTCTCCCGAGTTCACATTCTGCTCAAGTCTCGCTCTCACGGGGTTGTGCGACTTCTCCCTCTCCGTCGTCTCTTCCCTTCACTCCGATTGCCGGTCCGTGGCAGTGACAGTGCTGTTTTCTCAATGGTTGTAAGGGTTTGGCAGAAGAGGTGTGTGATGCCTGTGTGTGAGTGCATGTGTGTGCGGCTGCGTGCGTATCTATGAGGAGCTGTATTTCTGGCTGGAGCGGGAGCTGGAGCGGTCCAGTCCGTTCCCGTGGCAGGAGCCCTTCCAGCGGATCCCTCGCTCGTCTAGAGGAGCCGTTCTGTAGCACCAGCAGCACAGGCAAGACTGGGAAAGCAAGGACACACATTATGAATTATTAACATCTTCTTTCCGTCTTGTATTTGTAGTAATGCCAGGACGTTTGTGCCAGCGTGCGGGCCCTCTCACCTGGAAGCAGTTTTTAAACTTTTGGCTGACGAAGTAGAGGGCGATCGGGTTAATGCAGGAGTTGAGGGAAGCCATGTTGATGCCAATGTAATCCATCACTAACAGGAAGCTGGCAGGGCAGAGGTCAAAGTTTACCGTTAAGACAGCAGGAAGACGCGAAGCCGAGAACAATGGATTCTCATGAACTTTGCAGACATCGGGGCAGTGCATCTGTGACCGTGTGTGTGCATTTGCGTGCGTGCGGAGATTTGCATTTGCGTATCTGTATGCATACCTGAGCAGTTCGCAGCGGTTCGGGTCATTCGGGTCGTAGACTGTTTTCTTTAGAATGCGGCTGAGATGAAGAGGGAGCCAGCACAGCGCGAAAATCACCACCAGGCAGAAAACCGTCTTGGCCACTTCCCGCCTCTGCACACACAGACACACACAGATGCTTCAGAGTGCCTCCAAGTCTCTCCGAGGTTTAAGTCACAACAGCAAGGTTAGAAATGAGGACAATAGTCGTTTGTGCACGTACCTGTTTC
The DNA here is from genome assembly GCA_900302615.1 of Holocentrus rufus. Classification (NCBI taxonomy): domain Eukaryota; kingdom Metazoa; phylum Chordata; class Actinopteri; order Holocentriformes; family Holocentridae; genus Holocentrus; species Holocentrus rufus. The sequence continues at coordinate 5,064 of OMLF01037694.1, read as the reverse complement.
ATGTGGTCGTTCAGTGCAATGCGCATGCCTTTCTTGCGGCTGAGCATCTCACAGGACATGAGTGTGTAGAAGATTCCCGTGCAGGCCAGCGGCAGGCAGAAGTAGAAGCCAAACAGCCACCAGTCCTTTACGTCCTGGTAGAACTGGGGAAAAAAAAATAGACCCAGTCACAAAAACAACGTTCTGCCTGGTTCAAAAGAGATGTAATTTTAGTAAAAACAAGATGTGACCGTTCTGAAATGAGGTGGTTGCGAGAAATATTTCAGTGCTGCATTTTAGTGGTGTAACACTTCAGAGAAATTTGCATTTGGAAAACATCTTTTTGTTACTGCCTGATTTCTTTGGTCTGGAAATTAATCATCCATACCACAAGTAGCTTGAAAATTTTTCTCAATTTCTGGGATTTTTCTACTCATGTGGAGTGATTGTTATGTGGTGACATGAGGACATTTGAAATAATTTGTGTGACTGCTGAGTTGGCAATGACACGTATTTTCTTTATTTATTTGACTCATTCTGTGACATCCATCTTTGCTGATGACAAATAGCCAGATTTACAGCTCGCTGGTTGAAATCCACCTTTGATTCAACAGATGCTTTGAATTATTCATGAAAATTAAAGCATAACAGCGGTCTTTTTTCATTGTGTCTTCCGATCCCCTCACATCTCTCTCATTAAAGTGTGAGTGTAATATCCGCCGAATGGAAGTGTTTTGAGTTTGTTTTTAAAGCTCTGCTGTGCAGCTTTGAGAATACAAGCGCTCTAATGTGAATGTTATGAAAAACAGAAAGCCAAAAGGTAATGTTTTGCAGGCATGTTGAGATGATTTGCATGTAGCAGATATGCATGTAGTACATTTTTGTGATTCATTAATTATTTATTGGCAGAACTTGAATAAGAAGAGGAAACTTAGCTTGACTTATGAGACACATTGATTGTTCGGCTGCTGAAAACATTCTGTTGACTTTTAAACTTGAAAATAACATCAGGTACATGGACAAAATCCATTTTTTCCCT